>UPTC01000333.1:6806-32817 GCA_900537255.1 Acanthocheilonema viteae
ACACACACAACACACATTGAAAATCAAAATGATTAATTTTATAATCAGTGGTCAGATCTTTTGCTGTTACTAATTGCAGTTAATCTAATGATGTCAATAACTTTGTCAGTAGTTTAATATATAGCTCGATATTGTAAGCTGTGGTACTTACGGAACCATTTTTTTTTACTCCTTATACTTTCAGACTTTCAATGATTAATTTTTAATTAAGTACGAAAATAATTTTTATGAAATCAAGCTTATTCTATCTTTTAATAAGAAAGAGGGAAGGGGAACTAATGTGTTGGAATATTGAAATTAAATATTAGATTGAAGAGTAAGTGAAAATAAATAAGATATAATTTTTGCCACATTTCAGATTGGAGAATTAAATCGTGAAACTGGTCGACTGCAACTCAAGCAAGCATTCTATAATGAGGTTTTTTTTTTGCTTATAAATGTTTTTAAAAAAGATGCTGTGCTGTGCTTAACGAAAGCCAGATTTTTCACTGTTAAAAATTCTAAAAATATCTGGAATAGCTAATTTGATCTTTTTTTTTTGCTTTTTCAGGTCGATGCACGTTGGCCAGGTTTTAATTCAGATGAAAAAAGTTATGTAAGGAAGATTTTATCCGGTAGTATGGGTAATAATATTTCAAATTTCGCACCGGTGCGAAAATCGAGAATCGTTCCCATGGTGGCTCCTGGATCAGGAACGCTGATTAGTAATGCAACAACAGATGGTTTGCTATTTATTTTTCCAAGAAATATTTTCCGCATTTTTGCTGATTTATTTGCTTTTTTATCTCCATTCATTTGGATACACATGAAAATTTTTGCATCAAAAAATTTATAAATTTAATAGATTGAGCAGTATGAAAACAAATAAAAAAGTGAAGAACAGTGATTGAAGCCGCTTCATCCGCTTTATTTTTGCATCGATTATTTACGACTTGAAAAAATCATAAAAAATTTAAGTTGAACATTTATGAAGTGCAGCGAACAGTTCAGTTTTATTTGTTATTGAAGTCCCTTACTCTCAACGAAATCATTTTGTTTATATTATGAAGGTGAATACAATTCTTATAATAAAGATGCTTGTATCCAATGCATAATAAATTCTGTAAATTTTTCCTCTATTAATTCAATAATTTTTACCAAATTGATTTTCCAACTAATGTACTAATTCTCCTTGTTAGCTTATTTTTTATCAGAAGAGTTCTGTTCATAGTTGGCGAGACCATTGGATTAATTATTTTTTGTCTTCAGTCTTTGAATAAGTAACTCTAATTCTGCATTTCATTTTTTCAATTTCAAATTTACTGAATTTTTTTAGATTTACAAAGAACTAATAAATAGTTTTCCTTCAACTCTTTTAGCTAATACATTATCTCTTTATAATAGCAATCTTGCGGCCAACATGGAATTATTGAGTTACAATCATTCAAATAATAGTAATAGGTTATTTCGATTTGGACAATTTCTTTGATATACCTACATAAAGTTATTGCTGTTGTTGCAGACTTCTGTTTTGGTATTCTTAGTTAAATTTAAAATCATTTCCACTGTCCATATCAATGACAGTGTCGTCTTTCATTGAATTTCGCTGTAATTGTTTCGTTCTCTTCATTAAATATAAATGAAGTTTATAATTCATCTATAATAGATCCAAACTGTTTCTGTATTTTCAGAATTAAAAATTTAGGATTTCAATCTATTTAACATTATATTTATATTTTTTTAGATTCATCTTTTCGTGCTATGCAAAGCAAATCTCCAGAATCCACAGCTTCCAGTATTAGCTCAAAAAGCCCCGCCGAAATTAACAATATTGTAAATAATACGGGGATAGAGTATGTTTTATGAAGTTATATATGATAATATGAAATTAAAAGTTAAAACTTATTAGTCTTGCTATCAGTTATTCCATTTCTTTGTAGCAGTAAGATGAATGATGATCTCAATAACTCAAGTATGCTCAGTTCAAAGCGAAAAGCTCATATTAATGCACCTCCTCCGATCACCTCCAAGCGACCACGACAACAGTCGTTATCACCACCAGAAGATCCATCGAATGCTAACTTAACCACAGATCCACAGCAAGCGGTATACTTTCATTTTTTATTGATAAATTTAGAGCTTTATGGAGGAGGTCAAAGCTGCTTGCTTGTGATTATTTTAGACCAGTGCTATTTCGTAATACTTTTCGTTCATCATTATTTACAAATGCTATTGCATGCGTAATATTATATATTCAGTTGAACCGCTTTTCAATTTCAAAACGCTGATTTAAAACATGCAGAAAACCTTAATTAAATGTTAAATTTAGAGATGTTTGACTTACACGATCGTGATAATATGACACAAACCTTAGAAAAAATCCAGGCAGATTTACTGTTTAGTGATGCTTTGAATTTATTTTATGAGTTAATTCTTACTGTACTTCTTCTGATTCATGGTAAATAAATTCCAGAAAAATACTGCTCAACGTACCGTTGGACTGAATGATATTGAACGACCAACGGAACCAATAAGCTCTACAGCTACTAACTTATCGCCTAATTCTGCGCCACAGACTAGTCGTGATTGGTTGAAGGAATTTCCAGAACCACGAAGTTTAGAGGAAGCCGAACTGTATTACTTGAAATTTCTGGTAATATTCATTTCTTCTTTTTTCTGCTCCTGAAATTTGGTGCTTAATTTTTTGAATTTTTTTGGATCTGAAACTACTAGCTTCGGAAAATTTTTTATTCTTTCAGATTTTAAGCTTATACTACCTATTTTTATTGGATATTAATGCAGTCCTGAGTTGACATTTTTGAAATATTTCTCCTAGTGCTTCTTCCATTCTTGTTTGTCCTCTCTCAGAGACTTTTTTGTTTAGAAAAAAAAGTTTAACAATATTTTTCATATTTTTAATTACTTTTCTATAAAATAAAATTTCATGTATTGATTGAAAGCTGAATTCAGGAAGATTATCCGAAATATCTGACATGTTATAATATTCTATCAGCTGTAGTAAATGAATTCAAAGAGCTAGAAAAGAAGATGAACGAAGCGCCGAAAAATTCAAAAGAACATGAAAAAGTATGTATTTCAAATTTTAGTGTCAAAAAGCTAAAGTTAAATATAGCCACTGATACAAATTGAAATTAAATGTAAATTAATGTATTAATTGTATTTGGAAGTAATGCTTTATTTATTTACAAATATTCAAATGATGATATTTGTATAGATTTTTCATTCATATTTTAATAATGGGATAGAATGCAATTATTGATTCAAATTGAAGTTCTAAATTCTTAAAAGAAAGAGAATACATATAATAATATATGATTTCTTGGATTCTTGGTTTTTGCACATCATATATTTAAGGCAGAAGAAGCAATAGAAATGCGATATTTGCATTATCAGCGTAATCCGGAATATTTGGAAACAAGGCAAAGACATGAAGATTTGAGATCAAAATTGGAAATTTTGAAGAAGCATGTAGATTTTTGGGAAAAAAATCAAAGGAGGCAGCTTGCTACGGATAGGACTAATTTAAACAACAGTAGCAACAACAGTAATCATCACATTCTGAAGAATACGTCATCATGATTTTGCTCCATAATTCTCAAAGAAATTTGCTATTCAAATCCATTTTTTTTCTTTTTTTTTGCCAAATTAACAATCTTTGATCACTTAATGTTGAGTGTTGATCTTATCAGTGCAGTTAAATCCATTACTGACGCATTATTTTATTGAGGTCATAGTCTATAATTTTTCCGGAGCACATCTTCACTCATTCATTTGTTTTGAAGTATTTAGGGAATAAAAAAATAGGTTGAATGTTTGATTTTGTAGAGCAAAAAAAAGATTATATTGCTATAAAGATTTTCGAGAACCTTCTTAAGTCGTTCCTCTGTCTCATGCTATGATTCTAATTAAGTACAAATGACATCTGTCATCATCATATGGCTATTGCATTGTAATTTTTTTTTCTTGATATTGCATACCTGAATGTTTCTAAATTATTAGAAACAATATACAGGAAAGATTGGAAAAGTAACAATCTATTTGATTCATATTTTCTCTCAGTTTTCTGTGATGAGTGTTTTCATCTCTTTTTTTTGCAGTAGAGCAATCACTATTGGAAGATTGAAGTTCACATAGGTCAAATTAAATTTTGAAGGGAAAAGAAACAATAAAAACTAATGATAAACAACTTTTTGAAAACTCGATCTCAAATTTTTGAAGCCATAGACGTTGCATTCTTCGTTGAGAGTGCAGATAAAATAGTGATAACTAGCCGATTGTTTACTTCTGATAACAAATATGTTTATATAAAAAATGGTTAGTTTAAAATATATTAGGAAAAAAAAGTTTGAATAATATCTGGAGAAAAAGTTTTGTGAAATTCATAGGTCATTTTTTTATCATTCAATATTTCCAAAATGAAAAAATTTTTTTTCCTACGAAATGAGTAAAAACGTAATTGCTTCCAACTATTCAATCTTTCTTCCTCAATTTATTAAAACAAAATAGAATTTATAAGTTTTTTTTTTTTTTGAGGAATGAGAAATATACAGTCGGAATTGGAAAGTTAAGTGTCGTTTTCTTATAATCTTTTCCGAGGATGTTTTTTTGTGAAATAACACTTATCATCTTACTAAAGGGGAAATCTCGATTTTCATATTAGGTGTTAGCCTCAGAGTTATAGTCAGTGAAGGCTGTATGAATAATATTACCACATTTTATTTATCAATTTATAATTCTCCTTAATTTGATGACGAATCAATTAGGTCTTATCATTTTCTTCTATGGAGCAACTTTTTTTTTTTTTAAAATCAAATCCATTGCTCGGTTTTTAATTATATATCTTTAGCAGATATCACACAATTCTATCCAAAATTGAGGTGATTTTTTGAAGTTTTTCCTTCTTTATTTGGATTTTCTTATCACTTCATTCTTGTCTTTATTCTTTCCGAATTTCTAATATCTCTTTCTCTTCTTTCTCGAACTATGTAAATGTTTATAGTTTTCCGTCTCATTCATCGACATATTCGGATTTTATCTGTAAAGGTCAGGAATCCTAGTAAACAAGTAGACGATGCGGTCTATAGCTTTACTTTCAAATTCAATGAAGTAAAAGAATTTTGAAGAATTTAGTTAGTTTAAAATGGCGCATGAATTAATAGCGACTTTCTAACCTAAATTTTCGAACACTTTATTTTATCCTTATGAAAATGTGCATTTTGTCATGGATTTATATTGAGAGATCTAAAATGAATTCTGAACTTACTCGCTATTTATCACGGCAGGCCTTTATACATCATTAGCGAGATAGATTTGTGTCACCATTTACATATTTCTCTATTGTATGATTGGACCGTCATCATGTTGTCTAGCAAAGTTAATTTGTTCCGTAGAATTCTGTAGATAAGTGTAAATTAAAAAATGTTTTTTTTTTGGGTTTCAATTTTATGTTTAGTAATTTGATGCAATTTCATTCTTTTATTCCTATCTTGCTAAAAAATAATGTAGAAATTTGAATTTTCAAATGAAAAAAATTTCCTTCTCCATCACATTTTTTTTCTGATTATGAAACAATTCTTCGTTAGAGATTGCTAAATGATTTATTATTAGTTTCAGAAATATTTCAACTGAAACTTAGGTGAGATTTCAATAATTAATTATGTGAAAAAAAATTGTGAGCTTTCTCTTGAATCTTTCATTGGTTGTCATCTTGTTTATCACATCAATTATCATCATTATTTTATGGTCAGCATTATACATTATTTATTTTATCATATGCATGTAATTTTTTATGGATTTACTCGTGTCATCCATCGGAATCGCTAGTCATATTTTCATTTCCTGCTTTTTATCCTCTATTCCAAGTATATTTTAATTTTTAACTTGTCTAAAGAAATGTCGAGAAAAAAATTTGAGATCAGGAGAAATAGAGAAGGTTAAAATAAAATAATAATTCAAAAATTAGGTAGCATCTAAAAGAGAAATTTTTCTATATTTCAAAGAATTCCCATATTCATTTATCATTTATGAGAAGGAATATATGCACAAAATTTAAACATGTGAGTGAAACTTTCCTCATATTGCATTCCAATACAGCATTCATTTATAATTAGAAATTTGACCACAATTAGAACTTGGTACTGTTAGTTAGTTAGTTATCCGGTTTGTGATTCAGGACACAGTTGTTAGATTGACCGACATGGAATTTTTTAAAATATCAAAATAGAATTTTTCTTTTTCAATTTAATAAAAGAAAAAAAAATTTGTTGGAAGGAATACATTACAAGAATTTTGGTTTGCTTTTTTTTTTCGTCTTATCTCTCCTGTTATATGTAGATGATTCCGGTTTTATTCTTTCAACTGTAACACATTAACGAGATTCTTTTATGATAGATATTTATCAGAAATCAATTAGTATTATGGGGCGTAGTATTTTTAACAGTGTTTTTTTTTTGCTTTCAAATATTCAATATTGATTGTTGATTTCTTAATTCTCATTATTATATTTCCGTTCATTTTGATTATTCTTCAGTTTTATATTTTACATGAAGCCTGAATTTTTCTTTTAATTCAAAAAATATCTTTCATATTCAATAAATTCATGAATTTACAATTTAGTTTACAATTACTAGAATATTCCAATTGTAAACAAAAGTTGCAAATCCATCATAATTTTTTCTTTGTACTCTTTATCCTATGGGATTGTTTTATCCGTAATATGTGCCTACAATTGAATTTCGTTTCTTACAAAATTTTTATGTTTAGCTTCTTAATGATATTGAATTTTTGCGGGTTCAACTATTCTGTGTCTATCCTATCCATTCAGGTTGTTTATGAAATGCCAAGTATTAAGGTATAGCTTTCCATTCTGAAGAGCTTAAAAGCAGAAACCAAAAAAAAACCGTCAAGACATTAGAAATTTTTTTAGTCTAAAACATCATCACAAATCTAAATTTTCTCTCAAATGCTTTTTTTTAAAACAGTACCAGAATAATCTGCAAGTCTAGTTTAAAAAAAAAAACCGAAAAGTTCCTTCTTCAAGACATATATCGCTTTTTAAACCCATAATTTTTTGAATATTCATAGGAGTAGATTGGAGAGAAGAAATGAAATTTCTTATATTAATTAATTGACGATTAGTTTAATTGAAATTTCCGGATCTATTTGATACGTTTACTTTGCTTGAGATTATGAAATTCGTATTTTGTACGTGTTTTTCATTTCAGGATTTTTGTACTTTTGCTTTCATTTCACTTTCTTTTCCGAAACCAAAAGTTTTAATCAACTATAGTTATAAGAAGCATTGAGTTTGTTTGTGTGAATTTTTGTGATCGAATAATTTCTTGCAAGAAAAAAAGAAAAATCTTTTCTGTAAAAACTTATGTTTGTATAATGTGTAAGGATTAGATTATAGGTAACTATAAAAGACACAAAAAAAAATTTTTTTTTTATAAGGAAAAAATTATTTTTTGCAATATTTTTTTAATCAATTTTGCTATTTATGGGTATTTGTATGAATTCAACAAATATATGGGTAGTGTAAAGAATCTCTCTTTTTTCAAAACTTTTTTTTCCTTCTATACTATTCTATCAGGAAAAAAAAAAATTTTTCTAACATTTCCTATTCTTTATTTTGCATTATTGTAAATGATTTCTATTTTAATGTTACTTTTTTCTATGTTTTATTCTTGCCTAATTTGTATTCCGGAGTTTTGAAGTTTGAACAAATAAAATATGGGTGGTATGTGATTGAGAGTTATTTTCATATACTCATTCGGTATGACATTGAATGTTATCAGAGATGATTTTTCCTATCACCATTATGAATATTAGATTGTTCATATCCGTCGAACATTGCCACAGTATTGTTAGATAATTTCTATATTAAGAAATAACTTATGAGAGCTACCGTAGTTAGTATGATAGTTACAATAGAACGAGAAAATCTTCGATTTCAATATCTCTTTTCTTCTACGGAACGATTACTTGAATATTACTATATCTTAATTCATGTTTGAAGTTTAACGATAAGAATTACCTGTTAAGAAGATTAAAAATAGAATGGGGAGGGAAAATTTGGAAGGTTGGGAATACGCATAAGCATATGTTAATTTCATCTAAATGGCAAACCATATATCATCCATCGAATAAAATATCTTTTAAATTCACAGAGGTGATACCGCTTTTGCTAGAAATTCTGTTGCACAGTATACAACGACTGATAAAGGCAGGATTTCAATCCGATCATCAGATTCCGAAAGAATCGTTGCATAATATGCGATCTCATATTACAACAAATCTTGGAAGTGATAAAATTGTTCGAATTTATTGTTTATTATATCATTACATCACTTAGATTTAACAGACAAGCAAAATTGCAAAAAATACTGCATTGATTTAAATCCGAGATGAAATATGGAATCTTAGGACGAAATATTCCATTCTTTGATATATTTCATTTTATCAACTCACATTGGAAATCTTTACTGGTCTGATTTGCTACACGATTATCAATGATATGCTTATTGAATCCAGAAACGCTCGGTTCACAAATGAAATTCTTTTTCAAATTATTTAATTACAAAAATAAGATCGTTATCATTTAGTCAGGAAGATGCATATTCCTGAAAAATTGGACGAGATTCATTCCGAAGTACATGTATTTGATGTTAATTCAGATTGTTGAACGATGATTAACTAATGAATTTTACATGAATCATTTGTGAATTACTATTATCATTGCTTCATGTATAATTTTCTATTTAAATGATAAGGATTTCCGTGGAAAATGAATGACTTAGACGTGAGTTTTTTTTCACAAATTGATTACTGAAAAATCTGAAAATTGATTACTGAAAAAAAAGTTTTTCACAAAGTGATTAGGAAAAATCACAATTGATTACTGGAAGAAATTGTATTATACTTATTCCTCCTATGTATACTTCTTAAGTGTATGATATTTCGTAATACAATTGAAATACTTCACAAGGAAGAGAAAATATTTGATAAAGACTTAGAGTGATCGATAAAGATTATCAGAATAATGCAAATAGTGTCTCATTCTCGTTATCAGCATCGTGGAGCTAGAAAAATTGCATAGCGCGAAATTGTGAGATATGAATTGTTGCGTAGCGATGTGGTGTGGATGACGTAGATTGTCAAGTTGTGTGACTTAGATGGTGTTTGGTTTTTTTTGCATGGCATGAGGTCAATAGGGTTGGGTTAACCATTGGCTGATTGAGCGTTGGGATGTTACACATAATTAGTAGTTTGGTCTCTTTCCAAAGGGACCAGTCTATTTTATATGTGAAATTAATGATGAATTCCGTCTTTTTCACACTTTTTTATCATCAAGTTTTTCACATTAGTGAAGCAGATGATTTGACGATAAGTTATTTGTTTGGCAAGTATGACTGTTGCATCAGGCACTTCCAAAGCTTAGATCATCTTCATCAGACGTTGAAATATTCCGTTTTACTCGAATATCTGATTCAAGACTACCTTGCTCCATTGCTAATTTCGTGATGCTCATCTTGGCAGAGAATATATAGCTTGTTTTGTCTTTGTTAGTCTCAAGAGAGATGTCAACAATTACTCACTTCTGGAAGATCTATGCAATTAGCATTCTTCAAAAGTTAAGTGGAGCATTGCATTTTAAGAAGTCAATCCTTCTTCTTTCTTTTCTGGATAATAGAGCGTTATTTGCTGATGACTAAAGATTATCTAGTATGCAATTAATCCATTTTGAAAAGGGCATTCAGCATTCGAAATGGTCGCAATGATTTGTTACTGATAATACCACAGACTTTAAGATGGATAACGTGACGTGAAGAGATGATAACACGAAAATGCGAGAGTAGGAAAATTGATGTATGATACTAGCAATATCATTTGACCTAGCTAATTCCTGACTATGATGGTCGAAATTTAAACTATTTGATGAAAGAATTTAGCAATTTAATAAGCATAGTAAAAAGTAACAATTTATAACTTATTCATTGCAACAAAGCTTGTGCTTTTCAGAAGCTCATACGGAATCCTTCCGTGTCTGGCTTCCGGTTCAGTGTTCTGATTTTTATTATTTTTGAGAATCAAGATTAATTATTTTGCCGCTTTTGTATCTTTTCACCTTTAATAGAGTGGAATTTTCTCTGGCAAAAAATATCGAATCAGTACTTCAAATTGATTGGCTTGCGAAATATTGATGGTTATTAGTTCCATGTAGTGCTTATTAGTTCCATATAATTCCTGCAGTGATTAAAAATAATATTTCTGGATTGTCATCTGATAAAGATTTGCTTCCAGAGCGCTTAAATTCCCCTGTATGATCGATATTTGAAAAAGCATTATCTTATTCTTTTTTAGTTGAAGTATATTGTAAAGGACAGTTGAAAATTTAGAGTAAAGTAAATCGCATAGAGAATTGTTTGTCGAAGAGGCCGTTGAATTATTAGTCAGAAATGTTTTAAATTTTTATCTTTTCAGACACACTTATAACAAAGTAACAAGATATTTTATTAAGTGTGAAGTCATGGCTTCAATGAATCCCGAATAGTGAGTTTCAAATTTTTTCTCTTACATATTAATTTGACTAAAAAATAAATCATTGTAAAGCAGTGTGTCAGGTAGAGTAGCACAATTCAAAAACTGTTTTCCTTACTCTACTCTTGAATTCATTTTAGAAAGCACATTACCTCAGTTTTTGGTCAATTTTGAAACGGATCTAAAAGGAAGTGATTAGTTATACTAGTACTTGTGATTGTTGATGAGAATGCTGAAATCTGATTACTGATAAGTTTTTCACATACTATAAACTTTTCATGAGATTAAAAATGACTAACATGAATATTTTGGGGATCGTAATTTTCAGTGACTATTTATTCAAACTTCTACTGATTGGCGATTCCGGCGTTGGAAAATCATGTTTGTTGCTCAGATTTGCCGATGATACTTATACCGAATCGTACATTTCAACTATAGGAGTGGATTTCGTTAGTTATTTATTGGAATTTGTTTAGAAACGATTTACTGATCATTCCCGTACTTATTAATTTTAATGAAAATAGAATGTTACAACCTAAAATGTTACAATTAATCGAACATTTAGGAAAATAGGTGCATTTGATTTTCATGGTGAATTTCTAGTTCAAGTACTTCTAATTGGAATCATCTAATTTCTATATTTTTCAACAGTGTTTGAATCCAGCAGTGTTTTGCTTACTTTTCATTCATAAATCATGAATCAGTCAAAATGGAGAGGTTGATGTTTTCTGAGGCAGAAAAATGTAACGGAAAGATGTTATAACATGAAGACAGTATTTAGTGGAGGATTCCTCGAGGAAATTAGGTCCTGGATTTTGACAGTTTTAGATGCTTTGATGCAATTAGTCGAGGTTGGAATGCAAAACTGAAAATGAGGATAGTATGATGGCGTGAACAAGAGCAAGTCTAGCAGTTATGGATAGTTTTGGTGTTTTGAATGCTTTGCAGTATGTTTTCTAATTTAGCTTCTGTATTTTACTATTATTAACTTATTGCATCTTCTCTTAGTAGCACTATTTACTGTCATTCGATGAAGAATTACATTCTTTAGGTACTAAAGCCCGTTTCACACTACAGAAAAATTTGATACATATTCCGGAATACTGCTATAATGCTTTTTTGTTTGTGATTGTGAATAGAGCATCAGTAGTGGTGTGACAGCGCTGAAAAATGATGCTTTTGTAGAACCTAAATTCTATTCATATAATGGGAACATAATATGTCCACCCAAAGAGTTTGAAAGAAAGCCATTCTGTTCACAGCTCAAAAAACTGGTTTTCTTTTCCTATGCCTTTCTCTTTTGCCTTATACGAGATGAATTTTGTAACTATCTCTTCAACGCGTTCAGAACGCTGTTCTCTCAAGTAAGCTTTTGCAGCAGTGGTCGTAATGGCGATATTACACATAGCAGTGGAATAGAATAAATTAATTCCCTCACTGATCCATTTTTAGAAAATCATATAATACATCAGTTTTAGATAAACTCTATCAGTTTTATCCAAGAAAGAAATGTAGGTATGGGAATGTAAGCTAAGTTACGTTGACTTATTTTACATGTTGATAAAATTTGCAGCAATGTCAATGAATAAGTAAGTGTCTCTCTGTTATGGAGCGGTTTCACTCTTCTTGTAGCTTTATTTTTCAATTTTACGACTTTTTATATTAATTTTTTGCTGTGTGGAGAATTCTGAATAATTTTTTCAGCCAATTGCGAAAGAAAGTAATGCATTATACATACGAAATATTCTGGTATTTGAAATTTTTTGAAGCTTATATTAAATAATTTTTACAGAAAATTCGCACCATCGACCTGGATGGAAAAACGATTAAATTACAAATTGTAAGTATTTCACTTAGTCGAATTCATAATCAGTTCACCGAGGATAATCCGAAATTATTAAAATATACTTCATACGATAGAGTTTCAATATGTGTTGGAGGACCCTTCCTCAAAGCTTCGTATGAATCCATTAAACTCCAGTTGTTGTTCATGAGTCGTTTCAATAAATGAGTTGGTGTGTTGGTGTTAAAAGCCTTAATATATATAATCGTAACGAAACTAAAAATCAGGAATGTTAAGTTTATTAACGCAGAGAATTATTTACAGTGGGATACAGCTGGACAGGAACGATTCCGTACAATTACCTCCAGTTATTATAGAGGTGCCCACGGTATCATTGTTGTATATGACATTACTGATCAGGTTACTTTATGTAATGTTTACTTTGTCGATTAACAAAATAGTCTAAAAAAGTATGAGCCATAAGTGGTTGTTTATTTTTTTGCAATTTGACCGTTTACAATCATTCTCGTTACTGTTGAAACAAAAAGCATAAGGTAAACGATTTTAGGGAACAGACCGGAACGGGCTTTACATGCATATGAAAAATTTTATTGTAGGAGTCATTCAACAATGTTAAACAGTGGCTACAAGAAATTGACCGGTATGCATGTGAGAATGTCAATAAATTGCTTGTTGGAAATAAATGTGATTTAACGACCAGAAGGGCAGTCGAACAAAGCGCTGCCAAGGTTTCTCGTTTTTTATTGGCATTTTACAAAAAATGTATTAAACAAACTGAGAAGTTAAATAAAATACATTTCTATTGCTTTTAGATACAGCATATAAGTTTTTTCTTTCAGTGATTTATTGTAGTTCGAATCTTTTTGGCAATGCAGGTTTTTTGATTTTAAGCTAATTGTATTCAGTTGTTCCATATTGAAAACAGCTGTCTTGCTGTGGTCAAAAAATTCCCTACTAGTGTATATTTAAAATTCGACTTTTCTTGTTTTTCTTTTGGGACACTTTTTCCTCTTTGTTAAATTTGCTTAAGTTATCATTCATACATTTATTTCTGATCAGATAAGTAAACTTTTATAAATCGTAAGATGAAAGAGCATTTAGAAAAGTTCCAAGTTGCTTCTATTGACATTGAAAAAGGATACGTGCAAAAGTTTTATGAAATTAAAGGCATTATTGCTGCCGTAGTTACTGTTTTTCACAGTCTAGAAATTCTAAAAACTTCTAGCACTTATTTACTTTAATGAGGGCATTGGGCACTTGTTACATTGTCAGAATGCTAGTGTTTGAAAAAATTCGAATCTTGATGTTTTAATATTTTAATTATTGGTTTACTGTATAGAACTCTGACGGTAAAAGATGCCCAATTGTTTGATATTATGCAGACATCATGAAAACTTTTTTCTGGTTGCTTCTAGTAATTATGGCAATTTAGTTCCATGAAATCTGTTCTTTAAAAGAATATGTCGCAGTTGATTTGGATAAGATCATTTTGAACTTGCTTATGAAAATTAAAGGGAAGTATCGCTATTGAAATCTGTAGGAAATTAAGTAAGAATATTTTAGCTACCAATGATATAATGAGATAGTTATGGAATTGCAACTGATGCTCAGTAGATTAGCTGGTTAATCTTTGACATATAATTCAGTTTAAATCGCTTCTTTTCGGACTTAATTGTTATGCAGTTGGCATCGCAACATTTTTCCTATTACTTGTTGAATTCAAGACCTCATAAGGTTTTGTTTGTAATTAAGGCTTTTTGGTTTTGATTATTCAAAATTATATGTGAAGTGAGCTGTTATTAATTGGCAAAAGTTTCTCTAAGCCAAGAGTGAAATAGAGTCTTAAAAAAAGGCGAGAGGAAGGAAAAAAGTTGGAGAATGGAAAAGTATCATGTATTGTACATGATTGAAAGTCCCCTTTTGTAAAACCATTTGTACATTTTTATATTCATTTTCTGACGATAATATATTTATATGTTTGCTTATAATTAATCTATATTTCGACAAACAAAATTTATTCTATCATAGGAGTATGCTGATCAATTGGGAATTCCGTTTTTGGAAACGTCTGCGAAATCATCAACTAACGTCGAGCAAGTAAGCAGATTTTTATGTTTTAGAATATAGGGTTACATTTTTTGATATTGCAATAATGGTCACCCCTTTCATTTTTGAAATGAGTTAGAATCACGATTCATTATTTGTATCTTCCAGACATAGTTGTCTTCCTTTTCTTGTCTCGTAATTTTTTTTGAAGATGTAAATTTCTTGCAATCAGGGACATTAAAAAATTGCGTTTGGCAGTTCAGCACTGTTAGAAAATCTCTTAAATTTTCTGAATAAAAGTGGTCATCGCTTTTCAAATACTATCTTACAGTTTCATTTTTCCTATTATATTCTTGGATTATTTGTTATTGTTATATATGACATTAACAGTCAATTTTAGGCATTTTTAACAATGGCATCTGAAATAAAGAACCGAATGGGCCCAATTCAACAAGTTGGTACAGGGCCATCAGTACGTATCGGGGGATCTCAGCCTGTGAATGAAAAGAAGAATGGTGGCTGCTGCTGAGAGTTGTTGAAATATATTTCTTCCTTCAGCGATGACTGTTATCTATTCGATATATCTTTTAGACAGTCAAAAATTACATTTTTTAAACTTTTTCATCCAATATATTCTTCTCATCCCCCTTTTTCCTCTAGCTACTTTTCAGTTTCTATTGTTTTTACTGAAAAACCAGATTTCTCATTACATTGATTCAGCTGTGATGTGAGTTTTTGTATTTTGTTTTACTTTTCTTCCTGGTTAGATTGCTTTCTTCAGAATTTTCCTTAGTTTTCCCGCTATCAGAACTCGATATTATCGATCAGGCTAAATATGGTCTATTTAACAGTTACAACACCATACTTTTATTATAAGATGATAAGAAGGAAGCTACTTTTGAAATGTGCTTATATTTTTTGAAAACATTACAATATATAGGATTATTGCAACAGATTTATTTTTGCTTGTAAGCGAGCTTAACTCTGTTTTCTAATAAAGTTCGGGATTTCTTTTGAACTTTTTTGAGGGTATTGTGACATTATTCGAGTCAGAAACCATATATTTCATCGTTTGGAAATACTTGTGTTCAGTAGATGGTTCATGGTGAGCCTTTCAATCTTTTCTTTTTTCTGTCTTATCATTATTTTTCATTCTTGTAATACGCAAACGAATTTTTAATTATCATTTTACTTTTAAGCATGTCATTGATCCATGGTTGTAAAAACCAGTTACAGTTTCTGCCCAGAGGGAAAAATTTATAGTTGCATTCAATTCAACCTTCCTATTCTGAGGTCGCTAAAAAACAATATTATCATTATGGCATGAATACATTAAAATTATTGTCGTTATTTTACCATATGGTTTCATAGATTTTCATAGATTCATCGCTATCACAAAAAATGGTCCATTTTTGATTTTGTTTTTATGGGGTTCGTTTTCCCAACTTTTTATAAATTTATATTAAAATGTCTCTCTCTTTAGCTAAAGTAAATATTTTTTTTCGTAGTTGTGTATGTTTTCTACATTATTCGGGAT
This sequence comes from Acanthocheilonema viteae, assembly GCA_900537255.1. Lineage (NCBI taxonomy): Eukaryota > Metazoa > Nematoda > Chromadorea > Rhabditida > Onchocercidae > Acanthocheilonema > Acanthocheilonema viteae. The sequence goes on from UPTC01000333.1 coordinate 22,733, forward strand.
TCGATGTGTTCATTACGGTACACATAGTACGTTGAAACCTACGTCAATTTGGTCAGCAGTACCGTTTCTAAAATTGAAAGCTGTTAAGCATGATGGAGTGTTCATTTTCTCTGGTGGGTTGTGAGCTTGCATTTATCACCGATGATCCGTTCTTGTGTATCTTCCGATATACTGAGTGATTGCAAGTATATTCACTGACCGACACGAACTCATCTTAATTCACATCATTTTGTTAGTAATGGTAATAGGTAAAAGCTCATTTCATTAAGTTTTTAAAAACATTAATAGAGGTTCTATTAAAGGAGATCAAATTTAAGATTGCATTCAGTATGTAATTTCTGTGTAGTTATGACGGTTTTTTAGTAACCTGAATCTGATATTAGTAGATTCATAGGAATATACCTAATGATGACCTATTGGAAGTTTTCTTATCACAATAGAAGTTTGTAGAATGTGCTATAGAATCTTCTGAAAAAGAACTGGAAATGAGATCCTAAATATTGTTTTACTTTTTCACTGGTTACCACTTTCGTTCACTTCAATCATACTATTTCAGAATGTCAATCTGGTTAGCTAAGACGATAACTTTGACTTAATTTTCTCATTTTTTATAAGAAGATGCTCTTGACCAGCTTGAATTTTCAGGTTGTTTGAAGTGATCATTCTATTATCATTAAAAAAGCATAATAAAGAAAGCAAATCGAATGCGTAGAATAAAAAGCAGACGGGAAATTGGTTGGGGATATTTTCAATTTTGATGCTTTACATTGTATCTTTTTTTATAAAAATGAGATTTCCAGGTATTTTTTTTCTCTAAGTCCTAATGCTTCCATAAGTATTGAGAAAAACAACATTTAAATTGATAATAAAATGGACGAATGGAGAAAATATAGATGATATTGGGAAGGTGAGGAGAGATTAGAGATGGGGAAAGATGTCATTGATAAAAATTTGGATGTTTAAGACATGTAAAGAAGAAAAATGAATCGTAATATGACAATTGATTTGAAAACAGGAAAATGAAGACGATTCCATTCTATTTATTCACCATTTTCTTTTAAATATCTTAAGATTAAAAGTGGGAAGAAGGTGACAAATAGACGGATAAGCGAAATTAAATTCGTCAATTTTTTCCTGAACTTTCGAAAGTTTTATTTTCAATACTGATATAATGGAAGATGATAATTCAACTTCATTTCTTATTGAATTCATATGATTGTAATACTGTTAGTGTTCCAATAGTAGCAAATAATACTGAAGTACAAATTTTGTCATAATACATGTTTAGAAATTGTAGATCCTGTCAATTCATAAAATGTAATTATTCTTTTTGAAAGATCAAAATTTTTCCAGAATATTTTTTTTTTCTTATTGTTTTATCAATCAGCGACGAGTATAATTTGTCATTGGATGGTGCATATAAGATGACAGTGTTATCAGCACAGTGTTTTTGGTTTATTTTACTTTTACAACTAATTGAATATTCAAAACCATGTGCCGATATAGTTTTCGTTCTGTATGGTTCCAATACCGTTAAGCAGGAATTCGAGGTTTGATAACTTCTTCGAACATAGAGAAAATTAATTCATTCACTACCAGTTTAATTGGAAAATCAAATTGAAGAAAAAATGAAATTATCAACTTTAGCAAGAAAGTATTTCAAATTTCAAATTATAAAGATGAACAATGAAAGATTGTGATGTATGTATGGTCACAAAATATCAAATTAAAAAAATTTACGAAATGAGAAATTTTCGAGAAATTATTTAGCAAATGATTAATATGGCGAATGATGTGGCAAAGCAATTTGATATCGAAAAAAAAGGACATCGAGTAGCGATTTTGGAATTTAGTAGCAAAGCAATCCTCTCTAAATGGTTGCGATATCCTTTCGATCGGATTAAGGTTGTTCTATCCGAAATCATACGGAGAGTATTTTCAAACCATCGCAAAAACTTAAAATTATTTTCTACAAATTTTTATTTGAGTTTCATTTAAATTCACTTAAATAAGTCAGTCTTTTTTTTAAAAGAACTTTCCACTTATTATTATTTGTATTATTATTTTAAAACTATAGACTAATGATGAAATGGAAAAAGTGATCAAGAATTTACCTTATATTCACGGGACAGCAGATACCGGGCGAGCACTCGGTGTTGTAATTCATGAATTCCTACCTCATCGTCGACCTGGCTCGCCATTTTTGGTATTTGTAATCACTAATGGTTACTACAGGTTATATCATTTAATCACAGATATTATATCAGAAAAAGTATAGGAAGTTGGAATGCAGTGCTCGAGAATTTCATAATCTCCTAATGCAGGAGAAGAAACAGACAAAACACTTCTTGACAAAGAAACTTACCGCCTGATTATTTCTGTGATTAGTCATTATCTTACGAGCCTAATTTTTGAGGCCTTAATTTTTTCATTTTAATTTAAATAGGTGATGACAAAGAAAAAAATGAGTAAATGAGTTTTGTTTTATTGTGTCCATATATATATATATGGACACAATGTTTAAATATATATACAGGGCTGTAATTTTTTCTAAATTTACTATTTTTTCCAATTTTATTGCATGACATCAAATATGAATACAAAATACATCTGTGCAAATTACAAAATAAATAAATGAGGTTTACAAGCCCTAAACGTGAAAGGAAATCGCTATTTATTTAATTTTTTTTCCGAGAATTTTCACCCTCTAATTGAAAATAATTGATATTTTGGATTTATATTGAGAAACAATTTTCCAACAAGTAAATATTCTTTTGAAATTTTTGAAAATATAAACGATGATTTAAAAAAAATAAACAAAACAGATTGTGCTTGTAGAGATTCGAAAGAAGCGCAACATAATGCGGCAAGTCTTATTGCTAAACCAAATGTTCAACTTTTTGTTGCAACTGCTTCAAAGCTACATAACATGTAAATTGCTTATGTTTAAATTCAATCATTTGAATTTAAAGATTGCAGTTTTAATTGACAGTTCTTTTTAAGTATTATTATTATTAGTGTTAATATTATTAATTAATTAATGTTGATATCGATATTATTAATATTGTTAATTAAGTATTATTAATGTCGTTTTTTTAAATCTTAAATTCCATTACAACAAGAAGAATTAAAATCATAATAATGAATATGATCATTGATAAGAAAGAAAGCATCAATTATAACAATATCTTGGTATCTTGTTTTTTTTCTTTATTCTTTAATTCAAATATTTAGTAATCATTTCAGGAGAGGCTTATCACTTCTTGTTAACAATAACTCATCACATATCCTAACAAATATGAATTCTCAAATTATCTCATTGAGCATACTAAAACCGTATAGTGAATGCTTTGGTTTGAAAACTTCCTTCATTAAGAAGAAGGTGACTTCATCACTAACAGCTACCAATAATACCTTTACTACCTTATCTTTTATCACCACTGCAATCAAACATCGAATAAATGGGTGAGTTACGGTTTGTCAAATAATTGTTGTCACCTATGATAAGATAATCTAATTCATCTATTCCGTTAAAAGTACTGTAATTGGTCTAAGTGCTGCATTTTCACTCTCTGTCTTCTGATCATTTCATTATAATTAATTCAAACTTACAATTTTACTTTTCTTCTCGAGAATACATTTTTTTCTTCTTACAGACAGAAAAATCTTAAAAGTGCAAAACTTCTTCAAGATTTGGGATCGAAAAATGAGACTGCTGCTAAATTTAATTTTCGATCAGCTCGTTTTGTTGATATACCTGTTAATATTGCTACTCCATCAACAATATTTACTACTACGAATAGAAATATTCCAGCAAAAGCCAATATCAAATCAGATTTGTTCAGTAAACATTTCATTTTTTTTGATTTGCTTCATTAAGAATTAGCTTAAATAGTAATTTCTTGATTTACTTTTTAAACAATAAAAGTAAGCATTACTGAATTGAATTGCATATAAATTTTATCACAGAGTGTTTGCTGGATGTTGTATTTTTGATGGATTTTTCCGGGGGAACATCAGATAAACGCGACACTTATATTGATTTTGTATCAACTCTTATCAGATCCATAAATCTTGATCAAACATCTGCACATGTTCGTTTTGCTTTGAAAATTTTCCAAAATTTCACTTCAATTTATTTTGTATCAAACCTTATTAGATTCATTTTTATCTATTACTGTTAATACTTTATAAACTACAAAAAAAATAAATTTAACTATCAAGATTCAAATCAAAAGTTTGAAAATTCTATATTCCAAGATTCTGAAAATTATATAATTGGAATATATATCTTTACCATCAAGAGGCAAGTTTGCTATGATTGAAGACTGAAGAAGCTCCGAATTCAATTTTTTAAGGTAGCTGCGATATATTATTCGGGTCCAAAACGTGCACGTACGCAATTCCATTTACGTAAACATAGTACAACGGAAGAAGCTATCAAAGATTTACACCAAACACCATTAAATGGTGGTACAACACGTACCGGTGAAGCTATTTATTATGCAATCAGTGAATTCGATGAAAAATTTGGTGCAAGAAATGGTGCTAAAAAAATGATGATTATTTTTACTGATGGATATTCACAGGTTCCCAACACATTTCCTATTTTAATTTCCACTGCTCATCATCTTTGCTAATTTACGATATCCTGAAGAAACTAAAATTCATGCCCTTCTTTTATTAGCTTAGCTTAATCTATCGTCATCATATCAAACTGATTAGTTCTTTTTTTTCTAAATTATGATTAAGGCTACAAATTTATTCGCATTTTTTTTTCAGGACGATACAACTGAAGCAAGTCAAGCAGCTCGTAGCAAAGGTATCGAGTTGAAAGTGGTATCTGTGGAAGATGAGAACATACCGCCTGATACGAAACAAATTATTGCCATCACTGGAGATCCATCAGTATGCAATTATTTTTAACTTGTTGAATTATCATTATCAAATTTCTTGCATCAAATAATTTAGCATTTTGGAAGCGTTACATTCATTCCATAAATATTTAACTTTTTTCATTTTGTAATATATTTTTTAATTTAATTAAACCGATACATTGCTAATAATTCTAGAACTAAATTTGTTATTCAAATATCTCAGTTCTTCTATTTTATCTTTCAGGATACATATTCCTCCAAAGACTTCAAGAAACTTCAATCTCTTTTTGATGAATATTCTCGACGATGCAAACTATAGATAACGTCACTTTTCTGTAAAATTTTGCCGTAAATTAGCGCTTAATAAATCATGATGTGGAATGAAATAATGGAAATTAGAAATGAATTTGAATAGCTTGCACAAATTACGTATGCTTCTTTTAGAAAAAATCAATAGCCACATTAATGTATAACATCAAGATTATTGCCAAGTAAAAAAATATCATAAATTCATAATCCGATAAGAATCTGTAGAGAACAAAAATCAATTTTTTCTCATATGATAATTTCAGTGAATTAAAAATTTCACATTGAATTGATTTACAAATATATATATATATATATATAAATAATTTATTTAAAATTTATTCCAAACTATTAATGAGTTGTTAAGCTGCTAAATGTTCAACTTATAAAAATTGAGGATATATTGCTGGTTCATTAAACGATCGAAAAAAGACCAAAAATCATAATTATAGGACAACGATAGTATTTTTACATAAATATTTATGTATGCATGTACTGACATAAAAATACCTGTAAAATTATTCGCGCACAGACAAAAGAATGTTTTCTTCATACATCTCCACTAACATCATTTTAAAAATTGACCGATCCGGATTTAAAATACATTTATCAGTCAATTAAATCAAGTTAAATTATTCATCCATCTTCTTCTACACTTATTTTAATTTGTTTTTAATTTCATGCCAATCTGTACAAAAAACAAATTACTGAAAATGTATGTATTTTTACGACTTATTAATAGAGGATTAGTACGATGACCCGTCTCGTTTTAACAAGAATTTTTCATTGAAGGAGCAACAGAATAAAAAAAGAAAAAAGAAATCGTGCAAAATATTGTCAAGAATTTTCAATTTGTTTAGGAATTTTTGGAAAACATTTTGTGTGAATTTTTAATTCATTCTATTAGAGTGGGAAAAGGTGAAAGAAAAAGTGAAAAAATAGGACTGATTCGAAAACTAGTTTAAAAAAAAGAGGAGAAGAATCTCTGAGTTTATAAAAAGCTCCGATTATAAAGAAAAAGGATATTAACAATAATGATGAGGTAACATAGTTTCTGAAAATTTGCATAAAAAAAAGATGGATAGGTGATTTCAAATATATATACCATAGAATTTTATGTTCATTACATCATCAAATTCTCCAGAAATTAGCAAAGCATTGAACAACAACAAAAAAAAAACCTTTCATTCGTTTAAGAGAATCATTTTAGGAAAATTGTGAAAATATGGCATTGAATAGTATAATTTTTAGCTTTCTTTCTCCTACACGAAACAAAACCAAAAAAAAAAACTTTCCAAGAAAAACTATTAAATACAAAATTACGACAATCTGCCCATACTTTTTATTCTGTCATAAACAGATATTCTTCCCTCTCATATTCCATTCTTCCATTAATCCTCGAGAGAGTTACACAGTTATGAAGCTGATTTGGTAGGAAAAAAAAAAATACTAGTAACCGGGATGTAACGAGGTATATCTACGAGATCACAATTAAACCTAAAATATTGTACATTCAAAGCATCTACTTTGAATGTACAATATTTAAATTCCGGAGAAATATACCATTGAAAAATGTTTCAAACAGAAAACTTTGGTGAGATATACTATTTTATATTTGAAATATGGAAATGTGCAGAGGAAAACATTAACGAAATAAAATATTTAGAATGAAGTAGTTTAATGTCTTACAATAGTAATAATACCTCATATTTCAGTCTAATTTATAAACAATAAAACGAACAATTGCTATAATTAAACAAAAGAAAAAAAAAAGAAATATTTTGTCTCAAATCGGTACTATTTTACCCTGTAAATTAGAAAATATTTGTAAAAAATGATAAATATAATGTAAATGAAAAGGATCATGGCTATCAAGTAGATTAACTGGATTCAAAAATTCGTGCATTATTCTTTTTGCACTTATTTAAAAATAAATATTTGCAAATCTTATTGTAAAAATTAGTAATACGCATTGCTCCGTTTAAAGAATTTCAAATTTTCCACAAAAAAGATGGCGAGTCAATTAATTTTTTTGTATACCTCAATAAGTGTGCATTCATATCGGGTTACCGAATTTTGTTATTAACATCTTCAGGTTAAAGCCATATTGTAGTTGACAGATATCATTAATGACTAATTGCAGAATTATCGATCAGATTCTTTCGTTGAACTGCTTCTTCCACTGATGTAATTACTAATAATAACACTAACTTATGTTGTAAATAAGTAAGTTTTGACAATTACCATGAAATATATATAGTGAAAGAAATAATTATATCTTATTTAAAAAATGAAGAAATAATTTCAAACCTTAGTCCTTATTTTACAAAGCTAATCTATGTTGCCAAAATCAAGACTTATTAAAATCACATTCTCTTTGTATAATCTTACTTCCCACATTTTTGATAAATTCTAATCCTAAGTTGAATAAAATTTAAAAAAAAAAAACTCAAAACTTCTCAAACGAGGAAGGAATATGATACATATTTGATTCTAAAAAAACCTCCCTGAAAGAGATCTGATAAAGAAACTATGAACTTATGCACCAAGTAAATATCTCTTGACAAATTCAAAAATATCTAAAGGTTATGCAAGAGAAGTTTTATCCTTACTTTTCTTTGTCCCAAATTTGAGTTGGAAAATTTGTCGTTAACAAATACATTACTAGTTTTCCGTTAGCATAATTAATTTTAAAATATTACATTTGATTTGTTCTTAGAGACATCGAAATATTTTCAAGGCCTATCAGTAAACTAGTAATACATTTGAATTTGCTAAGATGTGCCACTTTTTTACTGCTCTCTCAAAATATCTTTTCTGGACAACATAAATCTACACCTATCAAGACTACGTGATCCTATTTTTCGTAAAAAGTAAATAGGACGTTACTAGATTTTTGCATGACCATCAAAAAAAAAAAATTCGAAAAGGGCAAAATGATTAGCGGCCTGAAATAATGAACGAAACGAATGTCATCAGTAACAAAGCTAACAAATGACCCATTCAGAAAATTCACAAAATCAATGAGTAATGGCTGGATTTTGTAAATTATTCAAGAATTGCAGAGCCTGTGCTTGTGGAAACTGATTGAGAACACTGGCAGCAGTAAGAGATTGATTGAGAGCTTGATGAGCAGCTAAACCCAACGAACCGGACATCAAAGTATTCTGGGTGAATTGATGTTCCTGCGTTAGAGGTGTTTGCACAAAAAGATCCTGACCAAGTCTTCCATTACTTCCTGATTTTCCGATAACTGAACTGAGTGGATGCTGTTCAGAAATGGCAATAGCTGCTGTAGTTGAAACAGCGGTAGCAAAATTATTGGTGACTTGTATGGTTGGTCTCTCGACGTTAGCTTTCAGTGGATCAGCATTCAACGAGCTTTGCTGTTGCTCCTTCTGATGATGATGGTGATGATGATGATGAACAAAAGATAATGAATCAGTCATTGGGGAGCTTTTTGCTGATATCGTTTTCTCGATAATATTACTAGCATTAGTTGTTTTAATATTATTGTCATGATGTTGCAAATTGAGCTGTGACTGTGCTGCTTCAGCTTCAGCTCGTGCTTTCATTGCATGTGATTTCATATGGGCATTCAAACTTTTTACCTGAAAAGAAGCAAGAAATCATTCAATATTTTAAATTCCTTCAAAAAATTCAAATAAAACAAAATCATAGCATTGAAACAATAGTATTCGAGCTTTATAAAAATATAGCTTAATAATATCGACTGCTGTAATCTATTTAGGCAATGATGAATTCAAAATGATTATGTATTATTTATTTAAACAAAAATTTACCTTCTCGAAATATTTATCACACAGACGGCAATGAAAAAAGCCATCAGCTGCCGGTTGGGCACCTTTTTTAACTGGTGGTCGATGCAACTGCAAAATAAAAAGCAACATGACAAATGAGTAGGGAGTGATCTGTCATGTGTGTTTGCTATAAGTATACGTAAAAAACATTTGTGCATTATTTGCATCTCTAAGATTTTGTAAGTAAATGCAAGCTTAGTTTGTATACTTATGGTTATACAAACTAAGCTTGCATTTTACAACTGCTTATATGAGATAAGAAAGCAAAAATATTTGCTTATGTCTTGCAACTAACTTAAAACGCTTGAGTGACTGTATATTCTGAAAATATAAAATGTAATGGAAGATGTGCTGCTATGTTACCTGGGCAAAAGGTCGAGATATAGTATCATTTCCGACAACCGTTGACGATGAAGCGCTTGAGTGTGGTAGTTCCCTAAATCTTGCCATTGAGTACTTCCGTGCTATTTGCGAGCAGCCTGTATTCCTCTCCGGATTTCCACTTTTTAGTTTACTGAAAAAATAAAATTTCAAAATTATATTGAAAAAACTTAAAACTCCATTATCAGTGAAGAAATTTTTAGGAAAAAAAACTATATAATATCTTTACAATTACAAATTAAAAGTTTCTATTCACAAATTTTAGCTTCTCACAAAGTCATTTCATTTTTACCCCCGACATTTACTAGTCTTTAATCTTAATAAGGCTGTGGTACCAAAATATGACATAAATATACGTTGTTATATCGAAAACTTCTTAGAAGTAAAAAACATTAAAACATACGCAACTAGTAATTTTCAACTTTAAAATATGTTATTTGCTGGTCAAAAGTTTTTTCCATATTCTGCAAGAATCACATTACAAACGCAAAAGAAAGGACTTATATTTACTCTGTTTCATGTGAAATAGCAGACAGTTCACTTCCTTCTTCTGAACCTGACAATTCGCTACTTTCGACTGGTCGATTGTTCGACCTCAGATTATAACTTTCCATTAAATCAAGCTAAACAAATTGACTGAAGTTTGTTTCCAGCTCAAAGATTTTTTTTTTCAAACAAAAATTATGATTGAAGTTTGTTT
>UPTC01000334.1:0-39038 GCA_900537255.1 Acanthocheilonema viteae
GAAGAAAATTTCCTTGCCAGTTCATATTTCAATTCCGTTGGGGAAATCGACACAACCAGCTGCTGCTAGCCATCGGCAGTACCTAATACTTATTACAAGCTTGTGAACGAAGCGATTTAAAATGCCAAACACTAAGAATATTTCCAGACGAAGTAATGGGATGTAATTTCGTTCTTTTTCCATTCTATGTTAATATTAACCAGTTTTAAAGGTTACTCATGAAAATTTGACAAGAAATTAAAATCGAAGGATTTTACGAAAAAATGCAGATATTCAGATGGCAGCGTTTCACATAGAACAATTTGAGTATTAATATTAAATAAAAATTGAAATATAAGGATCATAATAATTAAATAGCATCTGTTATCATTGTGCTATAACATTAAATTGCATTTTTATAACAGTTGTTAAAAAAGAGCTCAGAACACGATTTTTGAACGAAGTATTGAAATGTTGCTAGGAAACAAGCATTTTGCATCGAAAACCATCCATAAATTTTTCAAAAAGGCATGCTTTTCTGGTTAATAATCTTAGAGATATTGATTTTGTTTTTTTTCATAAAATGAGAAATTTTTTTATGAAGATATTGTTAAGTTGATCGTTATTTATCCATTGATGGTGTAGTGGTAGTACTTAAAGCCATATAGTCATACTAGCAGAAGTGTTAGTAGTAGGAATAATAATAATAATAATAATAGTAATCGTTTTTCAGAAAATTCAGGAAAATTGTTTTATTGGCGGAGTTGAAGTTGGCGATAAAGATTAATGAAAGCTATGTTTCCGTTTTGTGAATGTGTCTGCTTATGCATATTGTTGAGATCTCCAGCTGGCCCCTTTAACTGGACCCATCATCTTTTGAAGGCAATCATTGATTCCCTCAAGCCTCATTAAGCACGTAAACACATCACGTTCTGTATTTTATCGTTACTTGTTTCACTTGTATGATGATTATCTTTTAATTTTATGATATTATTCAAATCAACATCAATCATTTTAGCATTTAACACCATCTTTAATAGTGATTATTATCATTTTTTATCATCACCATTATTATCATCACCGCCATTATCATCCATCATTAACCTCACATTTGACCTATTTGAAATTCATATTTATTTACTTAGATGCTGGCTCTAGCAAAACTACTAGTGTTAATTATGAATGATATAAAAATTGGCAGGTATTTTTTATGCAAATTTTTAACATAAATGCTGAATCAGAACATTGCGAACATTTTTGAAGGGTAGGATTTAAAAAACTTCAAAGAACATTGATACAAAAATTTGATTTCAAGAAAATGAAGGTTCAAAAATAAAATATTTTGACTTGATTATAGGCATGAGTTAGCCGTTTGACTATTTTTTCAACTTTAAGGAAGAATATATAACAAAGTCTTTAAGAAATTTAAATGTTTAAAAAATGAATAAAATTGCCGCGTCAGATTTTATATTAGAAGCGGAATTTTTTTGAAACAAGTGATCGCAATGACGTGTTTCAGTTCAAGAGGAAAAATGACTATTATTATTTTTAAAACGATTCCAAAACAAGAAATAATGCGTGTTTGCCTTTTCTTATAAATGCCCTTTTATGTTTCATCATTTCTTTGAAGTTAGGTTGGATTCTCTTCCGAATTCGAACACATCGAATGTAGAAGTAAAAAAAAACCAGATGAACATAAAGGGTATTGTTGATAACGGAGTTATATAAATTTTTAAATTAATACTATAAAATTCTACTGAATTGCCCTTCATGCTTAAATCGATATAACAACTTTGTTTTTCGTTTCTTATCATATTTATTATAAATAATGCAACAATTTATTGATGAAATATGTAGAAATAAATAAATTGACTTTATCCACTTCCCTAACTTCATTTCGTCAGAATTTTTACGAATAAGTCACTGAAGTTTATCTTTTCACTCAAGATATCATTTATAATTCCCTCAGTTCAATTAATCTTTTATACTGATGCAGTGATGCAACAGAGTAGGAAATTTATAAAATTTAAGATTAATTCGTTATCCTTGAAATTCAAAAATTTCGCCTATACGAACACAATATGAAAAATATAATATGGATTGCAGAAATTGTTCTTCAAAAATTAAATCAAAATTTTAGCTACGGTAATTATTGCGCTCTAAGTTGTAGAAAAATAATTGACTGATCCTAAAAGAATTTTAAACGAGTCGTAGCATTCTTTCCTCAATATTAATAATAAAAATTTAATTTGGAAAATGAACTTGAATTTCCCTGTTATATCTACATATAGATTAAATAGCTATGCTTATTATGAATCCTTCAAAATTTATGCTTACCACTTTAAATGATAGGAAATTCAGGAGAATAATGATGATCTTCACTAATGAATATCATTAGAAGACGCCAAACTTTAACAAAGATGCTTAACTATCAAATACCGAGTTTACAGAAATTTACCACATTAATAGTTTTAATAATTGGGAAGAATTTATCGATCGATGATCACTAAATTATATTGCAATTTACGTACTTCGATTAATAACAACTGTCTTCCCATTAGTCGTTTCCAATATTATTTATATTTAAGAATTGTTTAAAATTATGAGTTATATCTATTTTAGATTTCAATTTTGCGTTTTTTAATTTACTTGCACATATAGTCTGAAACTTAAATTGTAGCGTACAACTTTGAATTATTGTATTAGTTAGAACGGAGCATATATTATCTTACTTCTGTATATAGTAAATAAATTTAATAATTTCTAAAATTTGAATATTTCCATTACGAATGGAAACATTCAGAAACACTGAATTGTAGGACCAATAATTTGGTTCATTGTACAAGCAACAACGTCTATAACAATTGTTGCCACATCGCTTGGTTATTTTGATTTCAGGTATTTTAATTCTACTGAGTTTATTATGTATCTGATTAAAGATTGAACGCTTAATTGCATGGCATGAAAATCCATGGATTAGAGAAAAAATGGCTTACATTGAGCAGAAAATCTATCATATCATCATAAATTGACTTTGTTATTATATATTTTTAAATTTAAAAATTTGTATGTCAAATATTTTCAGTTCATCCGGAAAATATTGCTACAGTTGTATGTCAGAAGCATTCCAAAAACACTGGTCATTTCTTAGTCAGGTAGTTTTGTTTTTGTTTATGAAATTTCATTCTCTTTTTTCTTTAGAAAAATTACGTAATTTTGGGCTTAAAAAATCTCATTTTTCAATGATTTGTTTTATGTCTTAGCCATTATAATTTTCATTTTTCTTAAGTCTTCTTTCAAAACAAAGAGGTTTATTACTACTATTAAGACCGCAGATACTTATATTTATTACTATTAAGACAGCAGATTCTGAGCAACGTTGCGATTTTCCAACTTCAAATTATATCATTGATAACATTGTCAATTAGCTCGTTTGTGTGTATGCATTTTTGAATTTTAATACAATTTGAAGAGCAGAGCTATCTAATATCATAAGGGTAATTTCGAAAGACTTTTTGGAATGAGTTAAATTGACGTAAGAGTTTAAATCTGGAACAAACGTCATTAAGAAGCTTATAACTTTTTATAAATTAAATAAAAAATCGCATGAGCGTTGATTTTTTACGTCTTAAATTTTTCACACCATTGATTTCACTTTCATAATGTGTAAACTAGACTTTGCATAACATTGCAATGAAATGCTCTCCTCAGATTGAGGCGAGTTTTGAATTAATTTAAAGTTAGAAATAAAAAAGAATCTTCAAAATATTCTACAATTAACGACAAATGCAAATGTAATGTTGAACTGTATTTTTTTGATTGAAAAAAAATTACGTACAAGAAGATTGGATTCAAAATGGCATGTTTATATATTTGTAGAGATGAAGGGAAATGATGACGATGATTTGATGTTAAATTATGCGGTTTGTCAGATTCATTCTACGTGCTAAATATTTTTCAGAGAAGTTTTTAGTGAGCAAAGGAAGAAGATATGTATTTTAATCAATTCATAAAGTGAGCAAATATGGACCTGAAAAGAGGATGAAGAGGATAGATAGAGAGATCTAGTTTGTACCGCCTAGCAATGAGGTACTTTCGGACATCCATTCAAAATATACAATGTTAGCGTTTCGAGAGGGCTAACATCCTAAATCAATTTAAAACTAATACTAACATTGCTAAATCCCATTGTCCTATCCTGTTCATATAAAAATCATTGCTAAGTATGCTTAAATTTCAAAAAATTAAGGAAGTTGTTGATTTGGAAAAATTTGATTTTCTTTTTTCTAGAAATTTCAAATTTCGTCTTCGCAAATTTTCAAAAATTGATGGAAATAGCATCGCTTTTTTTCTTTTTTTTCGCTTAATTTGATGGTACAAACAAGACTATTACGTGCGACAAAAGAAATTTTTATCATAAAAATGCTGGGGAAAGTAAATAGTCCCTGATGGATAACATTGTTCGATTAGAGGAAGAAGAAAGTCTATTGATTTTTTGTAATTTCTGCAAATAATTTAGCGGAATTTTTCTTCAGTTATTTAGAGACTTTAAAAATGCACATATTCTGATAAAATGCAAAAATGCACATATTCTGAGGAAGTTTTATTGATTCTTCAATATTATCGAATCTGAGTAAATTATCGCATTATCGAAAATTATCGATTCCTCAAAATTATCGAAAGTTATCAAAAAAGAATGGAAAGAAATGGAAGAAGCTGTAACTAAAATGTGGTTTAGAAGAAGAAATATTCTAAAAAAGTATGCCATATTTGACTGCTTTATTAACTATATCCAAAATAAAATATAATTTTACGCACTGATGATAGTAAGCAATTGTATGCAGAGAATTTACACTTAAGAAAATACAGACAAAATTAGCTATTATATAATATTTTTTATCGTTCCGTGTTCTGTCAAATATTTGTCTAACCTTACAGACACACGAATTTTTCTGAATTTACATGGGAAATGAATTTTGTATTCTTATTATCATATTTATTCATATTGTTTGCACGAAAGTCACCTTTATCACTGCCATTATTATTACATTTCCTGTACTTCGGTCGCAGTCATTATACTACTGTTTAAATTATTTTAACTATTATGAATTTGATTTGAATTAATTTCACTTTTATTAATGATGACAATTCATTTTTTTCGTTAGAAAACAGAAAAAGTTATTTCTATTAGAAAAAAAATAAAAATAAAACAAAGGAGTGAAGTTTAATACACACCAAAATGCGTATAATATGTCTTTTCTAGTAAATTAAAATTAACATTGCTAATGATGGACGAGAGGTAATTTTTTGTCACTGTAATTAATTTCATCGCTACCATCTGATTATCACTACGTAATCATGCATCATTTATGACGACATGAATCCATTTCTCTATCTTTTTCGCAACATTTGGCTCAACTGGCTCAACTAAAGATGCCTATCATTATCATTGGTCATTTGTTCCAACTGTGCACTTGTGAAAGACGACATTTATATCAAAACTATAAAGCATTTACCATCAAATAAATACTTTCCAAAAATTTTTCTCTTCATCCTATTTCTTTCTTCACTTTTGTTATAGAATTCAACATCAGGTATTTTCGTAAACAAATAAACAATTGTTTTAAAATATCGTTAAGTTTTTTTTTAAAGTTTTACACAAAGTTGAACGAATAGATAAAGGCAGAGTAAAAAAAAGAAAAAAGAAATTCGCAAAATCAATAATATCGCATTACGATTCCAGAAGTATGTATAGGCTGTAAGGAAATGTTATTGCGTTCTGATCTCTTACTGATTGCGGAATAGAAGAAAACGAACGAATGAGAAGGCATGAGAGAAAAAAATTGATCACCACATTGCAATTTTCATAATTTAATGTGAAAGATCATGAATTTTTATGAATAGATTAAAGAGAAAATATGATGAAAGTTCGAGATGAAGTTACAATATAGTGGAAGAAAGGATGGGAAATTGCTGTTCATCTTTTTCAATTGATCATTGTTTATTAAAACATTTGTGAAGATAGTTCTAGAAGGCACGACGAGGGATAAGCAACCAAAAATATGACAAAAAACCCAAAAAACATGACATGAGAACAAAAGAATTAAAATTTTTATAACTCATTTTCAAAGTTTCTATTTTCAATTCAATCATAGATATAAAAATTATATAACTTAATTAAATTTCTACTATTTTATGTAATGCAAATTTAAACATTTCTTTTTAAAATACTTCAATATTTTGAATTTATTTTTTTCATCTATCGTATTTTTCTTCATAACTGAGACAACAATACTCCAATTGGTTAGATTATTTCCTACTGTCTGGTTCGACAAGTATGACACACAACATTGAAAGATGTTATCACTGTTGATCACATTATCAATTTGCTAATTGATTGACTGACAGTATGGAAATGTTGAATGATTTTATATATTTGAAATCTTCGTATTATGGTTATTTTGAAAGTCTTAAATGAAAAAGCGAAGACAAAAACGAGAAATTTTTGAAAATATATTACTTTAATTTGCAAAATAATTGTATTTGTCACTTAAAGATTTATGAAACGGCATCTTTTCATTGGTTGCAAGATATAGTCAGTGTTGCTATATTACACCACATTGAATTTTTCAGCTTATTTTAAAATTTTTGAAGTATTGTTTCTTCATTTATTTCAAATCACATAAAAATTTCATTAATTTTATAATACTTTGTTATACTCTTTGCATAAAAAGCCTGAAGATATGCCCAAACCATTTAATTATCGCAATAGCAAAATTTCCCACATGATGTGTGTCAAGATAGGAATCAATAATTGAAGGTTTGAGTCACAAATATTTGAAAATTTCCAGCACGCCGAACAAAATACCGCCATATGGTTGCAGGATTTAAGATGAAATTATATTAATTATCAACTTCATTGATAAGATTGCAACTGTAATTGAAGTCAAACTGGAAAAACTTTGTTGCTTTTTTTGTAAAAATTCAGCAAGTTGAATGAATTTTACTGTTAAGATTTACTTTATGCCGATGAATTTTACCGATTATTGCTATGATATGCCGCCTAAAGTACATATCGGTGTCACAACATGCAGTCATTCCTTATGTGTTACCGTCATTGAACCTCGAATTTTAGCTGGTTTGACTTTTATTTCTTGCCCAATTATAAAATATTTTTTCGAAATTTATTCAAAAAGAGTACAATTATCAATGGCAATTATGTTTTATCATATTTAAGAAATTTCAGGACATCACATTGGAAATAATGTTATTCGCGGCTGCTTTTCTTCTGTATTTAAATATGGTCCCACACCATCCGCTGACAGCCTTTCTGCTTCAGGTAATTCGGTTTTTTTTTGCTCATGTAAATTAAAATCCTGCACATTTATTCAAATCATAGAAGAAAATATATTTAATTGATTTTTTAAAAATAAATTATTTTGCTGATTTATGCAAAAGAGCTTTTATAAGATTTTAAAGTCGTAGTGAAATGGATCAATAATAATGTCTGCTTAAAAGGTTCAGAATCTCAATTTTAAGGAATTTTTAAATTATGTCTACTTGATCACTTCCATTGTGAAGCGTTTTAAGTTCATTAATGTAATATACTTGGAAGAAGAAAGTCCTCATAGTCATCAGCATCCAATCTTTTTATTGCTTGCTATTAGAATAAATTTATTTTTGATGAGGGAAAATTTCGTAGGAAAAAATAAACTGATGTACTTTATAAATTTAGAATAGAAGAAGTTCTCGTTCTTTTTCTTCACCTTTACTTAATTTTAGTCTTTGCTTGTTTCAGATATATCGTGTAGCAGAATGCCTGCGTACAAACTACTACCACCACATTTAGCAATGCGTGCTTCAAATCGTACTATTGAATTATGTTGGTGTTTTGGGCAATTATGTAACGATTATCCTTCAGCTGAGTCTGCTGGATTTACGAAACAACCACTGTTGTCTTCGTTCATCTTTGTCTTAGCATCATTTGTAGTACTGATTTTTTATTGGGAATTATTGATATAACGAATTTTGTTTTTTTTTTATATGATAATGATAGATAAAAATTCTGTACCTTTTACAGATTCAAATGGTATATGTTTGTTTCAAAAAATTGAAGTAAATCAGTTTGCAAAACTAATCGTTAATTGGATTTAAAATAGTCAATTTTTCAATTTTAAATTTTCGTTTGAAAATTTAAGTATTTTTACCTCTTATTACTTCATATGCGTCTTTACAAAAAGGAAAAAAAAACTGATATTTCTATGTTATATTCATTCCTCCGTGCTTCATTTTCATTATCGCATGGATTTTTGTCCAAGTCAGGTATTAAGTGCCTTTTTCTTGGCTTGCGTGCAACTTCTATTTTTTAGTAAAAGAAGAATTTTAAATCCTTTGATTCTGAAATAATTAATTAAGAACAAATGAACATGTCGAACTTCATGCTCGTTTGTATTTGAGATATGTAAAATTGACGCATTTATTACTGCTTTTCTTTTTGTAGATTTTAATTAAGAAACAATAATTTGAAATTAAAATGATACTATCATTTGTGTCTGTTCTAAGATGCAATAACTTCCAGCTATTATAAAATGAATGAAAATTAGCGGTTTTTACATCTTTTACTTTAGATAAATATTTCGAATTTGGGTAATTTAGAGAGAGACTGCTTCATATAAGCCGAAAGTGCGCTAGTTAAAACTCGAGAAATTTAGTATCAGCATGCAAAAGTTTAAACAGTGAATTTAATGAAAAATGATTGCGAAAAAATGCTCGCAAGCAGAAACTGCTATGCATAAAGCAAAATTGTTATTATACTTTATCAAAGGTCACAGTTCAAATATTTTTTACTAGGATCATCAGTTGGAAGCTTACAAAAACACCCACTTCAACTGTTTGGTAAATGATGACAAAACATTTGGTGGAAGTATTTGAACTGTTAGAGTGAAGCGCAGAATGCACGATACAATGAAGATAATGAAAAGGTTCGAACAAAGTATTTGTCGTGAAAACGAAACCTCAAACAAATAGTGAGATAAATTTCTTTGTCATTGTATCTTAATGCGGATGAAACCATAAATCATTTCCAACATATCTATATTCCTTAAGTTCCGCTTTATTTACGGTACTTGAAAGTTCACTGTAAACCACGCCCATCCTCTAAGATATATAAGCCTAACCCCAGAGGGGTCAGGACTGTCGTTTTTGAACTTCATTGCTTCCACATACCGCTGCTGTTCTTAAATTGCTGTTTTCAATAAAGGTTAATCGTCGTGTATTTTTACAACTCCTTCATAAATCCCCTCACATCAATAGTACTTCATCTAATAAGATTTGCTCTGGGTTAATTACCCCAAAATCAGCTCGGCAGTAAAAGATATCTGGGAGTCATCACCCTTCCACGAAGTATTGTTGTAAAATTTAATTTAAAAAAACTATAAAGATAAGTTTTTTTTTCGGTTTGAGTACGAGAATACTTAATTGACGCTATTTTCTCCTTGATAAGATCACTCTGCATAAATTAATGACAAAGTTACAAGCAAGTAATGATTACTGCAAAATAAAATTTGCTTTCAATCAATTGGATAACTAGGAAAGGACGTATAACTTACAATTCAATTTTTCAAGTAGAAGTTGATGTATGAATTAAGCAAAAATTTTAATTAAGTAGAAACAGAAAAGTTTAATTTGACTTCTAATTTTATTCAATAATAACTGCTCTGATAAATTTTTGATTCAAAAATTGACTTTCCAATGCACTGAAAATGTGACACGCAACAATATACGATGTTACATGATATTACAACGTACTTTGGCTAAAATAAATCTAAGCATATTCTTGTTCCTTTAAAAATGTCCTCTGATAATGATCTACCTTCCTTCGCATCAAAAGACACTGATATTCCAAATATGATCTTAGTGTCATTGAACCACTATTATCAAATAGTAAGTACAGTATTAACGGTGGATCGGGTTGGTCACTGCAAAATGGTTGAGAACCAATTCATTTGAGTTGTCTTCTTGTTGACATTTCAGGGAATATACTGGCTTCCAGCTAATCATTGCTATTATTATATTAATGAACATTTTACCTTTCATTTTTTTCACTGATCTTTGCTCACTTTTGTTTATCCTCTAATTGAATGGTTAAGTATTTAAATCACTTCCTTAATTGGAACCAAATAAACTTTACATATTATCAAATTCGAATCACACAACATTTTGAATTATTAATGCTTTAACTAGCTTTACACTTGTCTTGTGAGTTTAGTTCCGAGATATCACGCATAAAGGACGATGCTCCATTTTCCAATAGAAATGGAGAAAATGATAAAATAATTAAAAACTGGAAAAAAATCATAAAAA
Organism: Acanthocheilonema viteae; assembly: GCA_900537255.1. NCBI lineage: Eukaryota > Metazoa > Nematoda > Chromadorea > Rhabditida > Onchocercidae > Acanthocheilonema > Acanthocheilonema viteae. The sequence continues at coordinate 10,342 of UPTC01000334.1, forward strand.
TTAGCCACATATCTAGAAATGAATCAAAATTACTCACAATGCTTGATTGTTTTGACCTCAATTACTAACAAGTATTTATCTTGAATTAAATAATTTGTCATTCCTTGATCAAATTAATTCTTGCTTTAAACTCACAACTATTTTAATTATATTAAAGTATTATATAATACTTTAGGAATTGAATTTATTTTAGTAACACTACCGTATGGCAGCGCATACTTTGCATGAACAACTTACAAAAAACATTAAAAATCAAGAATCAAATAAAAGCAAAAAAAATAAAATAAACATATAAAAAGTTAGCATAAAAAAACAAACATTTTACTCTTTACAAAACAAAATTAACAACCTATCGCGAACAAGACATAACATCCTATATTAACTCTAAAAATCGCCATAATCAACAGACATATCATACACTTAGAAAAAAGTAAAAGTAATATCGACTAAAATTGATTTAACACAAAAAATTGATAACAAGAAAACAAGATGTAATAGAAACATGAGAGCCATGTAAAAAAACTCAGACTATATTTCAATTTACTTTATTTCTTTCAGTAAAATAATGCATGCAAACTGATTATATTCTAGTTTCGATCTAAATGAATTTCAGGTCAGGGTCATCGAGGAAGAATAACTAAACCTCATTTTTATCCATTTAGAAATAATAAGTTTCTACAAACAATCTGATGTGAGGAAAGCCATTCATCATCAGAAAATTTTCAAATTAACATAATGGGCTGTATATTTTAGCTGGTATAGAATTTTATCTTTTCGCAAAAAAAAAAGTAAATAATAGGAAGAATTAATTTCAAGCAACAAAATCTATAAAATTGTAAACTGACTTTTCTTATGCTAGCAAATCATTATTTGTCTGTGCAGTTTACTTACAAGCAATAAAATTTCAAAATCTCATGATGAAATTGTGATTGTAAAAAAATAATTCTATATATTAAACAAATGACAGATAACAACAATAATTCCCGTCATCCGTATTTCTTATTATCCTTCCTTCTCATTTAATCTTTTTTGTCTAGTTAAGAAAATCCTCAAGTACTCTCCAATTTTATGTAATCTAAAATGTGCAAATAAAATACATTAGATGGAAGAACAATACAACTATTGTTTATAATGTTTTCATGATTATCAATTTTACAGATAAAATAATCGTTATCGATACTGTTTATCTAAATGGTGTTCATTATTTTTATTAGAGTAATCATTAATTATTGCCATTATTTTTAGCATAGTACTAAAAAGTACATTGTGTTTTAAAGAAATTTGGAGTAAATGAACGACATTTCACGTTTCAATACATTAAATAGAAAAATTTTCCAAGCATTTCTTGTCCTCATAACGTGCTTTTGACATGTTGCCTGACATTTAATGTATCAGCGAAATCGAAAGTTAAACAGTATTAAGAATGATTGGAAATTAATTAAATGAAAAAACTGAAGAAGCTAACGACTTTATCAGAAATTCATCATTATGGTTTATATGTTCTTGAATAAATTTGAGGATGTTTTTTTAATTTTATTTTGAATTATAATAAACTATTGAAAAGTTATGAAAATGTAATATATTTGGAAGAGATTCATCCAATAAGAGAAGTGGAAACATTATTAATTTGGAAAATGATAAAGTGTAACTTTTTTTTAACTTTCTTGGGTGTTTCTAATATTCAGTTACTTATCCAGGAAAGCTCAAATTGATAAAGCATAAGTACAACGTTATAAAATGTGGAAATATGGGCTATTTGCTATAAGTAAATGTGAGAGTAGAATAGAGCGCATACACGTTTTCAAAATTTCATTATTCAAATTATTTCAAAAGGATTTCGCAAAAAGACAAAGGGAATGGAAAATTCTAGAAGAATTCAATAAACTGAAAATCCGATCTTTACTAATTTAAAGTCTGTGGTCTATTTACAAAGATGGGAATTTTAGAACAAGAGACATAAAGAAGAGGGGTCATTTGTAAGTTGATTTATCAAATAATACTATTTCAAAAGAATAAGCCAATTAGATTGTCCAAAAAATTTGTTTTATAATTATATTTTTTTGGATAAGAAGAAATGCGAATTTTGTTTCGAAATTTTTTCAGTAAATAAAATAAATTATCTGGCAGTGGAAGATCGTTTGGTAAATGCTAGGGAAAATACAGCATTGAAAATTGAATTTCTTTTAAAAAGTTTTAGAAGCTTAATATTTCAGTGTTTCTTGTCTCCACCATTCGCTCTATGCTCTTTTGCCTTCAATCAATAATGTTGATGAGAAAAGAACTTTCTTTTTTTCATATTGCATTGCAAAATTAAAATATGTGGATTACTTTTGTCACAATTGATGTCAGTCTTATTTTGAGGTTTCCAACAATTCCTCTTCAATTTCTAAATCCATTTCATTCGCAAATAAATGAAGCTTGATGATGTCAGTCAAAAAACTCCAAAATTCATTATTCAGTAATCAATTAGAAGATAAAAGAATTCAAAAGATTAATATACAAAATAGTTGTACTTCCATACGATATCTTTTTCACCTCTTGAAAGATATTTTCTCAAATTGATATGTCAATCTTATTTTGAGGTTTTCAACAATTGCTCTTCAATGAATCGAAAATATTTCTTGAATTGAAACTTTACAAGTAAAGAAGCGATTTTTTAAAAATTTCTGAATTATTTCATTAGCAACAATTAATAAGTAATGGTATATTTCATTGATCTTACTTTCGATTTAGGAAAATTTTTCATTTCAGCACTGTACTTAATTGAGCATCACAATAGAATTAAATTTGATATGATCTGTTATCGGCCAGAAAAGTAAAAATTTTCAGTGCAACTTTAACGAAGCATAAATATGCACGGTTTATGGTCTGTTTGCGCATCTCAAATAATTTCAAAACATTTCTCTTTCATTTGCCACTATTTCCAGATGAATTTCTATGAGAGATATCATTTCTTTGGGAAGTAAAAAAACTAATCAACAAGATGATTTTTTATCGTGTATATATATTTGTTTGTGTTCAGTTAGCACAAATTTATTCCTTGACTCGTTTATTAATTTATTTAAATGTTGATTAAAATTTGCCAATTTTTTTTGCCAAAATCTAATAGATCAAATTTTCAACCAATCCATGAAATAAAATCTCCTAATTTAGACTGAATTAAAATCACAAATATACAAACAATATTTTCACTGTCCAAATTAACAGCAAAGATGAAATGATATTTCTTCGTCATTAAATTAAATACATCAGATAACTTTTCTTCAACAGTTAAAATTTCGTTCACATTACTATGAAAGGAAGAAGGCATTAAAAATAGGAGCGATGAGTTAAAAAAAATCCCGCATCACTTCCAGAAAGTAATTGCAGTGTTGAAAGAGTTACAGCCGATGTAGCTTATTGAAAGCCGTGCTTTGAATTCTAGAACGCTGATATCTTTCATAGCGTACATCATTTGGATGATACGGTCCCATACGAAATTCCCCATTCCATTTAAATAAAGTGCGTGTGTACCTGAAATTGGTTTAGATTTCCCACTTTTACCTTCCAAAAGTTTTACTATAAAAAAATACTATGTTAAGCAAGTGATGGACTTTCAACTTGGATCTCACTGTTACTTAATCTTGAAAATAACATTTTCTATTTGAGTTAAATTATCGGATAGAGGATTTCTACATCTTATTTCGCTTGTATTCTAATTGATTCCACAACATAACATTCCAACTATTTGTTTTTTTTTTTGCCATCCCATCTAAATTTTTGTTTCAAAATGCTAACTAAAATTGGCTTTAGAGAAGTAAAATAACTTCATTTTTTTATAGACTGAATTCAAAAAACAACATTTAAAATAAACGTGAATGTTTTAAATCTAAGTCATTTATTCTAAATTGATGATATTTACCAGTCTGGCCATTCATGCGGTGCGTATCGTCCAACCGTACCGGTCATAATCCTCGTTTTTGAATGCGGTCTTGCATATTGCTTCAGTGATTCATCATAAATGTGTGTTTGTCGTTTTGAACGGAACACTGTACCATGGAATACTGCATCGATCAAGCATATATTACCTGGAATATAATAGAAAATTTGTGACAGACAAGCACAACATGATCCTTTTATTGATGACTGCATAAAACAAGTTTCAAGTTAGTTGAAATTGCAAATTTTAATAGATTTGCAATATAATTTAAAATTGGAAAATCAGTAAGACAAGTTTTCTGTTTGTCGATAGCAGGTTAAACCAGGATTGGTTTGATCTATAATTTCTTATTCACATCGGATTACATGCGTCGCATGCATGTGTAAATATGTATGCATATATTATGCATATGTGTGTGTATGTGTGTGTATGCGTGTGTGTATGTGCGTGTGTGTATGTATGTATGTATGTATGTGTGTGTGCGTGTGTGTGTGTGTGTGTGTGTGTGTGTAGGAACAATTGCAGTGATGTGATGAAACAATGCTGAATTTGATGCATGTTTTAATCAGATGTCATTGTTTTCATTATTTGGGACGATAGTTTGTTGTTGTAAATCAGTCGTTCAGAAATGAAAGGAATTAATATTTGCTATTATTATTGATTACATAGATCAAACCACATTCTGTCCTGTAAATTTTTAACATTTTGCCCTTTGTAAAACGTGAAAAGTTAAAAAAATATTCAAAAAAAAAGAAGAAAGTGATAAATAGTTTGAATTATGAATAAAACAGAAATTCATAATTTAAAAACACCTTTGAATTCAGCCACAGGTATCTCTCAATGCAACAGAGGTTATAAAACGTGCAGTTGTATCATTTTCCAGAATTTAAAATATTTAATTTTCGGACAGAACTTTCCAGACAAGTAGTATTGCTTTGAAAATAATATTGCTTGAAAATTTTCTAAGCAAATTTTGGCACATATGGGAATTTATGATTAAATATCGACAAAGATTCAGAAACAGTATTGCCGTGAAGCAAGAGGTATTTTGCAATAAAAAAAAAAGCATGCAAGAATTCAAGTAGAGAAGATAAATTCAAAAGTTGTTAGATAAATGTTGACAAATATATTAGAGGTTGACATATCGCAAAAATTGTTAAAATACTAACATTTACATGGTAAAACTTGAGAAATCTTATTGAAATAATAAGTAAAACATGAAACAAAATAACCCTATCATGAAAGAGAAATCAAATCTGGAATTTTTATCAAGTAGAGAAATTTTCTAATTTTTTAGAATTAAATATAGGTATAGGATGGAACAAATAAATTGGATCATCATGTGAACAGCAAACTAAAAATTCTAGGAAAATTATTACTGTCTAAAATGTATGCATTTAAAAGCTCCTAATTTATTTCGTTATTTTGGAGTAATTACTTTTTACTAAATCCATTTATACTTGAAATATATTTAAAAAGTTGCTGGTTCATTTAAAAGATCATGAAAGTATCCTGGGATTTTTTTTTGAAAGAGATAAATGCTGTGACACTTACCAAATTATTTCAAGTATAAACGGATTTTAAAAAATTTTCGTTATAAAAAGAGAAAAACTCACTTAAAATAAATAATGTGGTGATGCGCAATTGATTTGAAGGCATATCTATCGACGATCTGCTGATGTCCGCAGGTTAAGAGGTTTTGGGTGGGTTTTCTTCCTTCTTTTTGCAATTCACTTATTTTCCGGTTGTAATTTCTGTGTCAAAGTCAGTTTGCTACCCTTTCAACGCCCTTTTTTATTTTCTTAAGAGTTATATGAATGGCACATACCATTGTTTCTGATGTTCACGATCGTTCGACAATGAACAAATAAAGCAGCAAGTAAACAAGTAATAGGCGGATTAGCAAATAAGAAATTTAAGTTTCCTATTAAAGTTTCAAAATTTAAATTATGGAAAGGATTAAACCGTGTACATATAATTTTTTGGAAGAAGAAAAAGTGTTTGGACCTATCTAAGCTTTTTATACATTGATGATTGGATCGCCAGTTTTAAACATTTAAGATAGCGATTTATTTAACTAATCATTAAGAGATAAAATGTTAAAAAAATTTACATTGCACCAAATTTTACGAATCTTCCGAATTAAACGAATATATCGAAGAGTAAGGTTTACGTGTACTGAATTTGATGCAATATTATTTTTTTCGAAAATGCCTAACCCATCAAAGCTTTGAGGAAAATCCAATTCCTCATGCTGAAGAATCATCTTTCAACATAATTTCCTAAATCACTGCTTCAGCATTTTCGATTATTGTGCGAGGAATTATTTCCCATTATAACAAAGATAAAAGAAATCAGCCGACAGATTCAATTAATTAAAATTGGCAATTTTCTAGGCTTTCTAATTGATGAGTAAAGTTGCGATTTTTTTTCTCTATAATTGATCCAAAATGAATAGTTTTCCAAAATTAATGAATGCCAGACAAAGACGGCTTTGTGTTTTGAGAAATCTGAATTGATGGTTCTTCTACTCATTTTTGTTATTCTTTCGCAGGACATACAAAAAAATTACATCTCTGCAGTTATGTGAGCTGAGTGTACTCGTCATCGATTTGTGTTTTTTTTTTAAAATTTTTTAATTAATTAATCCCTCGGAGCTGTTCTTTATGCTTTAGGTTTCGTTTGTCTTCATCCATATGATTGCATTTTACCGTCGATGTTGCACTCATTCGCTTATTCATTATTTACTGCAGCGATAATTTTCGTTGTTATTTTTATTTAAAAATATTTCTGAAACGAATTTTACAAAAGTTGATTTGAATCTAACTTTGTAAAAATTTATCATTAATTAAAGCGCCAATAATTTTTCAACATATCAAAAACGAATTAATTAAAAGTGACCCAAAGATTGAGTCAGATAGAGATTTTAAAATTAAAAGATACTAAAAGTACTGATTTAAAACAAAATTTAAAATATCAATTAATCCGTATTAAAAATCAATACCATTTAATTTAAAGATAGATGAAAATTAGAAGGAATTTTTGAACGCAAAAGTTGTTTTCAGTAAAATTAGGACAAATTTCATTTGGGTGAATATTTCAATAAAAAGGGATAAAATATCTATCAAAATTAAAATTACAAAGGACGACAAAAACGGGAACGGAGTAATTTATTTATGGGAAACAAAAGAATTCTTTCTTTTTTTTAAAAGCTGGCATTTTTATTTCTTCTTTTGCTTTTCTTGAACTGCTGGATGACTTTCATCACTAATTGTGCACCACTCAACCCCCAAAAAGCGAAGGGATAGTATCATTTGCAATGATTTATGCAAATGATACTATCCCTTCCATAGAAATGTTGCCATTTTAGTGCACTTCTTTATCTGACAAAGCTTTTCTCTTTTTTTTCACAGCAGAAGAACTATTTGACGTGTCAGTTACAGGCGCCATTGCTACATCTGCAGTGTTGTAACAGCAATTTTCTTAATTTCAGTGTTTCATGCGCAAATTATGTTCTAACTTATCAAGCGCTAAATGACTTGTTTGAACTCAAAATTTGTTCAGTACTTTCAAAGGTTAAGTATTTCAGTCACTGAATAATTACAATAATTGATTACTTTGTGTTATGAATACCCTATTATCCAGTTTTCTTCATTAATTATTTATCAAGTTTAGCTGCTTTTTTTAAATGAAAATACTAAGCAAATCTTTATTGACATGCTATAAAAGTAATTCATAAATTCAAAATTAGGAAAAGAATAATTGGTAAATGGAAAAGATAATTTGTAAATAGAAAAACCTGAGTTTGGATGATTTTTTTTTATTTAACATTACTTATTGCCATAGAAGAAAGTTCGTTTAAGAAAGTCTGTTTTTCTAAAACGTGTTATTGATCGTATTTTGCAACTTCTCAAACCTCCTTATACTTTTTATTTTTATTTTTAAACTTTACAATTGCCATAATTCAACTACTGGAAAGTTTGGATGAAAAGATTTAGCAGCTTTGTTTGTGTTTCCATTTGCACTGCTTTTCTAATAATAGCGGTAAACTGCAACTGGACTCGATGCTCTCATTTAGCAGAGACCGCTGTAGTGGACTGTTCTGGACAGCGTTTTGATGTAAGTCTCCTTTGCGCTTCCTTATAAGAGAGCCTATTGCAGTACTTTAAAAATTTCATAAGATAAGAAGAAAACATATAGATTTGAATTATAAAAGCTATTTGATACAAGTTATTTATTCTAGAGAATTGCTCAAACTGCACGCTTGAAAGCACCCATATTCGAATTTTATCCAAGCACTATTGGAGGTCAAGTATATCTGCTGAACTTGAGTGGAAACGTTTTCCGATCAATTAATTCCAGTTCTTTCTCGTCATTACGGCATCCAGAAACCCTTGAAATACTGTAAATTTCAAATTGTTTGAATTTTGATAATTAAAAAAACTCGATTTAGTTCAGCATCCTTCAATGCTTCATGAGAAGTTATTTTTTTTAGGGATATATCTCACAATTCACTTATGTTCATATCTCCTGGTGCCTTCAAAACTTTATCAAACCTTAAAGTCCTGTAAGTATTTCTGTGAATCAAATTTCAGAATGGTAATTCTATAGTTTACTAATTTGCTACTGCTTCATAAATATTTTGAAACGTCATTTAAATTTTTTAAAGAAATATATACATTATTGCTTTCAAGAAATACGAATATTATGCGTAATTCCTACAATATGGCGAATAAGTATGGTAAGGGATAAAACACTCTTAAGTGCCTACCAAGTTTAATTTTCTTTTTTTGTACGTTTAATTATAGAGCTTGACATTTTATATTTTGAGTTACGAGTAGGATAGTTAGGCTTAGAGGGATTACCATTAGTAAAACTGAAATTTGTAGAAGATTGTCAAGTTATCATTATCTCTAAACTGCTTTTGCGTTAATTAAAAATTATTAATCTAAGTTGATATCTTTCTTCTTTTCAGTAAAAAGGTACAAATATTTGGAAAAGTCGAAAGTCTTTCATACATTTTTCAGTTTACTAAACGATAATCAATTGCATGCATTGGATCGTTTATCATTTGTTGAACTGGAATCCTTGGAGGAGTTAAATTTAGATTCAAATCCGCTATCCTCATTTCCAGATGGAACTTTTGCTTCGCTAAGCAAGCTTCGTAGAATAAGTATTATGTCAAATCAACTGTCATGTGATTGTCAAATGGCTGACTTGCTTCGTTTTGTTAAGGTTAAGCAAAAGATTTTCTTTCTTATTCACTTTATTTGACACCTAATTTCAAAAAAAATGCTTACTTATCTTAAATGATTTTTTTGACTTCAACGCAGCAGTAAATACTGGTTTAATTTCAGGATCAGCAAGTGCAAGTTTCAAATCGGACGGTTTGCATATTTCCTTATTCATTACGCGGAATGCAGGTTGCAAAACTGAGTGCAAAGGCACTAAAAAGAAGTTGTGGAAGAGGTGAATTTGTGATTTTTCAAAATTAAAAGGAAAAATAAAAAGATGTATTCATTGAAGAAAAGAAAAACTTCAGGCGATTTTAATCCGACTGTGTTCGATTTGGAGCCAACTTCACGATCGTTGATCGTATATCCGGGCGATGAGAAGAATATCACATGCAAAGTATCGAAATCTAACAATGTACAAATGGAATGGCTGAAAAATAACGTTCCCTTCGTTGATTCTTCACGATTATTCACCACGTATTACAATGATAGTGAATTTCTGTATGTTATTTTTATACCAATATATATGAAATTTCATATGATTGTAGATTTAGAGAATAAAAAATATTTCCAATTTTAAGAGTAAAATTTCTCTTTTCACTCTTGCCTCATTATTCGGACATTCTTCTTTTGATTACATTGCAAATTCTATCATACTATTTTCATTACCATTTCATAAATAGTTTGGTGTCCTATGTTTCAATATAAATAAGAAGTTCTGATAGTTTGAAGTTGACAGTTATGCAAAAAATTTTATAAAAGCATGAATAGTATGTAGAATAAATGTTCGATCAATAGTTATTGTTGTTGTTGTTGTTGTAAAAAAACATAATATTGTTATAATAATGAGAGTTTTTTGATGAATTGCAAGCAGAATAGTTTAAAAGCGGAAGCTGAACTTTTAATTAAAGTTGCTTGTGAAAGTTTTTCAAAACATACCATTTTGTGTGTTCATTCAAATATCATTGAAAATGCAAGAATTCCAAGAAAGCATTTATATAAAATTTTTTGCTTTTGCCAAAGCAGATTTATTCTAGAATTTCAGATACCTGAAACTCTGTTTGAATCCAGTAATTTGGGAAGACGAAGGTGATTGGACATGCTACGTGGAACAGGATCGATCAGTGTTAAGGAATACAATACGTATGACACCAGTGCTAGTGAATACGGTTCACTGTGTACAGGTATTTTTATAGTTTTGAATAATTGAAAAGTTTTTAAGATTTTCAAATATTTAAGCAATCTAGTGTTCAGGAATGGCAAGCGGATGAAAAAGGTGAGATCATTTGGGCAGTTTCTAAGCAAGGATTAGTTACGGCTAGATGTCCCAATGGTCCAGCGAATGCCAAAGCATATCGACGATGTAAACATGGTAAATGGGAAATACCAGACACAAGTCGATGTGCCTACACTTCACCGTTAATTAAACATTTCCTAACATTATTACAACATAAACGGACATCTCAGGTATGTTTAGTTTTTGTTTAACTTGTAATTGTTGGATAATAATATTAAGAAAATGTTTAAATAATGTCGTCACAAAAAAATGAAATTTAAATAAACAATTTAAATAAGTTCGTTAAGGTTTTAAAGAATTCATTAAATATTCTACAAAAGAATGCAAAATCACTGTCTTTTCCAGTACGTGGATGAATTACTTCGAATAAAGAGGCGGCCATTTGAAATGTCCGCCTATGAAACTCGTCTTGTTAGCTGGCTTATAGGTAATGCAACTGGTTTATCCAGTCGACAAATGTTAGCTGCACTGAATTTCGTTTTACAATCTGAATTTGCCCGCACTGAACTTAACGGTAATAGTTGCTATTTTACTGTATAATTAATTTTCAAATTTTTTCATTTGAATACAGTGATCTTAAGGAAAAGATAGCAGCACTTCAAACTAGAAATTTGTGAAATGTTTATAAAAACCCTCTAATCAGCAAGCCTTTTCTTTGTCTTTCTTCTTTTTTCTCTATTTTGCGAACATCAAATCGTTTTTTTCAAATAGGAATTTGGTAAGTATTTTAAAATTTCCGAAAAAATTAACTTTTAGGAGTTACTCATATTGATTCCTTTATATTTATCGATTTATATTTACCATTAGCACATGCGCTACACTTACTACTGCTTAAAAGCTTCTGCTTCAGTTCCCGAATATATTTCTTCTAAAATTAGTATCGAGAAATTTTATGCTGAAATTCTTCACACACACTGTAATGTTTCAAAATCATCAGACAATACAAATGTAACGATTAAAATTTAAAGTGTGAAGCGGAAATAACATATACAATGCATTAATTACTGTGCAACAGTACACGATAACGACTCGCCACCACATTTTCACTAAGAAAAAAAAAGTTATTTACGAAGATGGTGAATGAAAATGTCGAAATCAGCTTTCTTCCACTGCTTCGTTCCAGCAAAGCTCGGATCGTTTACAATGTTTTAAATTATTGAAAAGTGCGCAAAAAATTTCAGCCATCCGAAAGATTCATATTATTATCATGTTAATGCAATTTTTTAGCGATAATTAAAGTAGATGGGTCATCTTTTAGAAATGATTCTTAGAAATCAAACTCATCAATAATAGCAACATTTTAATGCAAATAACTACATTTATGCTGATTATTATGAATGCAGCAAGAAATGATTAGAAGTTTGATTTCATCATGGCCTAAATCAATATTGGGATTTTTTCAGAAATTATAATTGTTGACAATAAAGTTAAACAAAGCATCAGGAGATAGTACAATTTCATCAAAAATAAAATTCGTAAAAATTATGTTTGCAAATAATAAAAATGGAACGAATTATTGCAGAAGCAGAAAAATTAAGTAATTGGTATTTCACAAGTTTTACGTGGTATGCATGATATGCAAAAAATCTTATATATTTAATAAGACTAAATTTCAAAACCTTGATAACATTTGTTTAGGAAGAACCTTTCAATAATCACAAAAATATCATGCAAATGCAAATTTTTTGAAAAATAGTTTTGGCTAATTTGCTGAATTTATATCAGACCAGAGTAAAAAGCTTTCCTTGATGCCCGAGAGGTTAAGATTTCGAAATTGTGTTTAAATGAAAATATATTTGAAAATGCAAGATTTTACGAAAGTTCAGGTAAACTAATGCGCCAATACCTACAGCATCTACTCCTAAGTGATCAAATTATCCAGGAGGATAATTTAGCAATATGCCAACACCTGTTTGCTAAAGGTTATGATGGTACAACAGCTGAAATTATGAAAGGTGGTTTCTTAGCCTTACATGATGGTTCGAAATTTTCATGTCGCGAACAACAATTCGTTGAACTACTATCAATAGGTTAACATTATCGTTTCATTCAAATTCGACTCGCCCGTATAGTTTAGATTTGAATTAGAATTTAAATTACTAATTTACAGGTGGAGCATCAGTTCGCATTCCTCGTTCAACGATTGGTCAATTTCCATCACTAACCATTGTCCGAGTATTATGGTTATCTAATTCGAAGATTTTTAAAAGTAAACATACCTTAGATGGAAGATGGTCTGTTATAAATGAAGTGTACGGTGTTGCCATCAAACATATTCCTCTCAGGTCATCAAAATCAAGCAGTATTCCTGAAGAGGTTGCATAACTTTTATCAAAAAATTTAATCCCATTAGGATTTGTTGTAATTCATTGTCAAAATTCAAACGTTTTGTAAATTTTACAATATACTTTTTGTTTGTATGAATTTTGACATTTCTATTTTTAGATGTCAGGGTTGGAAAACGATGATTTCTATGGATTTTTAATCAGTTATCAGATAAATAAGACGGTAGATCAGGTATGCTCCACTCTTCCAATAAACAAATTAAAAATATTGATGAAATACTATGAAAATATTGAAAGATATCAGTAATAGGCTATCATATTTGGTAGTGAAGTTTTATCTGAGATAATTTTCATAGATTTTTGTTGAAGTTCAAACTTGACAAAAATTTTTGATACATGACATTAAGTGAAATATACGTAAATGAAGCGTTTACAAACGTCAAGAAAACAATATCATGAATAGTACGAATAAACTAAAAGATTGACATTATCTTCTGACTGACTGATCTAGTAATGCTAGTAATACTTTTTCCAGTATTTTTTGAGTGCATTTTGATTCATATCATAAACTTATCATGGGACGACGAAATATAGAAGGTCTAATTGTGACTATCTACAAAATGAATTGTAATTCGTACTTAATTGGCTCTAAGGAGGACAAACTGTAATTTCTCGAGTTTATTTTTATGATAACTGTAATATTGCATTTTATATTCAATTGGGTGTGTGGGATGATGAAGAAGGATGGAAACTGACCAAAGAGACAAATTGTTTGTTGCGAAGAGTGGGACCAAATAATATTCTTTTTACTTGTTCTCGAATTTTTTTTACCGAGAATGTTAACGAAAATATCAAATATTTTGCAGCAATGCAAAATACATTTTGTGAAGAATTGTAAGTATCGTTGATGTTTGTTTTATAAGCTTTAATCATCGAATTTAGGATGTATTATTTAGGCTAATAAAGAAATGATTTATGATGGCAGCGTGAAAAAGACAGCGTGTACCTGTTTATATATTTATGCATCCACTATAGGTCATTAAAAACTTTAGGGAAAAAGTTTTTTTAATTGCATGGAGATATATTAGATGAATGCTCGATTTATCTAAAAAAATATTACAACCTTTGAGGGGAAATATATTTTATTGTTTGACTAGTTTTTAGATTTTCAATTTTGAAGATTTGCAAGAAGACTGCAATATTGTTGTAACAATACTGATGCTGAGATAACTTTATTTACATATGGGAATTTTAATTTAAAGTGGAAAATGGAAAAAAGAATAAAAATTAGCCTATTTTCAGGATTACCACAATAAGAAAATCAGTGAAATTAACATGGTATACGTGTATATCATCCGGTTTTCTGGCTTCAGTAATGCTTTTGACCATTACTATCAACGTGTACTTATTCTGGTTTCTATTTTTATTAATTTTGTTTGCTTTTATTGCTATCTTAATAGTAATTATTATTGCTATTGTTATTCTAAACATTAAATTAAGTTTAATTTCTTGTCTTAAATTATTTTCAAATAAAATTTCAGCACATCCAACTATTGTTCACAGAGGAGTCAACAAGTGATTGTTAATATGTGCGCTTGTATGTTTCTGCTGTGTGCATTATATTCATTTGCCTACAATGGAATTCTTGATCCCGAAATATGTCGAGCAATTACTATCGCTCTGCATTTCTTCTTTCTTACTGTTTACTTCTGGATTATGCAAGCTTTTAGGTATGTAATAGGCGGTAATTTAACAAATACTTTTAATAATAAATTTTAAACATGTTCAATTATAATTATCGAATAAAAGTATTGGCTGAAATTTAAATTTTAGATTGTTACAAAGTAGACTTGGAAAGATTGTGGAAGATTACAATCGGAACAAAGCTGGTGAAAAAGTTTATGCAGAAGATGAAAAGGTAAAAATATTGCGGTGTTCTCTTTATGAAATTAATTTATAAAAATAGAAATCTTTAGTACTTTTGAAATTAAGATGCTCAGTTCATGAAGAAGTGATTGTTGTAGGTAGCATTGTATGGAGCAATTATGAAGATGTACTTTATCGCTTATGGTATTCCGCTGATTTCCATGTCAGCGGTGCTAGCTACTGATACCTTATCACATGATGGATCACCAAAATTGTAAGTTTTAATCGGAGTATTGTAAAGGATCAATTTTTGAAAATTTTTACTTTTTAGATTTTTTTTGATTAAATTGCGAAAATGATTGGAGAGATTAGTTGAGTTTATTTGCCATTAAAAGTGAGCTAAAATTTAAATTTGAGATTATATAATTTATTTTAAATTTATAGCTGCTTTCCTTCATCAACGATGCATATTAAAATATTTGCGTATGCCGTTTATGTACCTCTATTTATTTGCACTATTCTTATATTGGGGATCGTTGTCATCATTTTACGTCTGCTTATTACAGCAAAGCACTTATCTGTTGAATCTAATTCTCAACGTTAGTTTCTTGATGGTATAATTCAATTAATAACAAAGTTTATAAATTTGCCGTACTGAAATTGCGATATCCTTTATAACGCATAAATTATTTATATATAGTCTTATCGTGAATCAAACTTTTCTTCTAATATTAATTATTGCTACAAATAATAAATGGCCAAACCCAAGAAGATGCTGTGAAAAGTAAAGTATATTTTTATGATTTGACTGACTATCAAAACTATATTCTTTGTCACTTTAGTACCGCTACTGAGCGCACAACAGTACTTTAGATGCGATCGCTATAAACTTTCTCGAAATGGGATCGCGATTATTTGAGTTATTCATTTTGTTTAATTTTGTTCCTTGATTTCCTTTCGCAATTTTAAATATCTACTTTTGGTGGCTAATGGAAGAGAGTTATCAAAGCTTCAGTGTGTCCTGCCATTCATTCTTCGATAATACCCAATCTTTGCGAAAGGAAATCGGGGAACAAAACTCAGACCCCCTGAAATGTTATTTTTGGAATTTTTTTTTGAAAGTTCATCTGATATGTTGATAAGAAAAGGAGAAAAAATATATTATAAACTTTACGAGCTGTCGGGAGATAAGGAAACTGATGGCTCTATTTTTATTTGTGCTTTTATGTTATTTTTAGAATTAAATTTTTAAGAATCATTTCAGAATACATGGACAACAAAAGTTTTGCAGAAAACATCTCACCAACCAGAAATGGAACAACATCTGCTGAATTGAGCAAAAGGGCAAGCGCTGCAACAACACAACTTTTGTAAGAAAATTTACTTTTACATTATCTGGTATGTCATAATGTAAAGGTTTTTAAAAAGTTAAGACGCATTTACCATTTTCTATTTGTTATTTCGTCTCAAATTAGAATTAAATTTAAACTCTGATTTCTAAAACTGATTCATAGTTATAAATTGCATTTATGGTTCTTCAATAAAAAATTGCTTCTAAGCAAAAATTTTGATTGAATATTTCTTTATATATTAAATTAAAACTTGATAATTTCTCTGAAATTTCGAAAATTATAAATGTAAGAATTTTTGATTAGCAGTAGCAGTGTATTTCAGATCGTTACTATTAATAACAATACTCTATTCATTGAACTGTTATGCGGCAGCGACTCATATTAACCAATTAAATCACTCGGGGCCCAATTCTTATTTTAATGCGCTATTCAACATATTGCTCTCTCTTGCTATTTTTTACCCATTCACGCTTGAATCGATATGTACAATATTGTTTAAAGTAAGCTATCATGTCATTAAGGACTACGTTAAGCAGTGCAGGGCCTATATTTTCCATTTTTTAAACTCCGCAGCTTCAGTAAATTAAATAGGTGGCGGTAAAATTCGCAGATATAAATTCATGAATACAATAAGTGAGAATTTTATGATAATAATGTTAAATGAAGGTAATTTGCAAATTAGATTTGAAGTTTCAAACATGTTTTAGGCTCGTAATTCAAGCTGTTCCGTATGCGCTACAAAACCATTCGTTAATGCATGCAACTACAAAGAACGTATTGTGCCGCTGGTACAAGGAGGATCGACCGCGGGATATTTTGTTCAAGAAGAATGGGTGTAAACAATTTCCTTCCAAAAATACCAATGGCTTTTATGCTAATCAAATTTCAAATTTGCTTGTTGTGATATTCTTACTGCTAATTGTTATTGTTAAAATTAATATATATTTTAGAAGAAACCAAAAAAGCGATACATTTAAAATTTCTCCTATTGATAGGCAGATAAACGTTGGTATAATTCGGTACCTGTATGTTTTCATATCGGTAAATAAATTCATACTTACAAAGTCTCGTAGTTTTATACTTCATAACTCATTGTTCAGAGAACGATTAGCTTTTCACTCATGGATTATCACAACTTATTTAAATCTTTCCAAACAACTTTAAACGATAAAAAAAGGAGTTAGGAAGTACTATCGTGCACAAAAACATCCATAATTGTAAATTTTCTTGATGTTCGAATGAAGTGGATAACTTGATAAGAGTGATAGTGATCGACTTCTAGAAAATCCTAACAGTTATAACTTTTTTTATCGAAGAAATTATTTTTGTGAGAGTTCACGCAACTTGTAGTAAACGCCATTTTGAATTTTCTGCTGTCAGGACTTTCTGGGAAATCTAGTCATTTTACGGATTTATTAAATTTTATTGGCTATATGTTGAAATATATTTCGTTAATTAAAGCAAAGATTGAAACCGAAAGTGTTTAATTTTTGAATTGTACCATTTTTGTTTCCTCTACCGCTTATCTGGCAGAGAAAGACACAAACTGGGACGAGAATGAGATGTAATATTGATTAATGATGAAATTTTAGATTAGCCATCCAAAAAATATGGGAAATAATTCTCGAATAACGCTTATAAAAAATTGTGTGTTCTGGTGCGATTCTATCAGTTCTTCTCTATTCATCATTACAATTTGCTTGTACAATTTGAATAAATCTAAAATGATATACTATTAATTGACCACATTAGCAACGTGTGTTTTTTTATATTTGTGCATTTTCGGATCTGATGTCTCCAATTGATCCGATAATCTTTGCATCATTAATTCATCATGCTAAATTCATTGTTGGCATTACTTGGGTGGTACGGATCATTTTTCTATCGATAGATGGATGATTGATTTTTTTCCGGCTGTTGTTCTCTAAGCCACAACGCGCTGTTTTTGTGGAAGAAAGAATAGTCACTCTCGGCATTCTTTGAGATTGAAAGGAATTCAGTTCTTTCGCTCACTTGTTCAAAAAATAATCCAACTCTTTTTTTTTTTGCTTCACACTGTTCTTTGCTCCCTTATTGAACGGTTCCCGTATTACTACTGATCATCGTCATCATTCTTCTTCTTACTATCATTCCAATCGCGAACCATCATTTCTTTTTTTTTTCAATAAAGGACTTCCCTGTCTGTACACACACATACATACACATATATACATACAGAGTTGGACTCCTCGTATATTTATCCCTCCTTCCTCTCCTAGGAAGAATTGTTAGGAAATTCATTTAGCATCCATTCATTTGCTTCTTTCTTTTCGTTTGTAGACAAAGTGCATTTTTTTTTATTACAGCCGAATTTCTCTTTACTGATTGAATGAGAAAACGGATGGTTATAAAGGAACTTTTGTAAACAATCTTAAATTGGGTTGAAGAATTCATACACTATGGCACACGCATCATATATATATATATACACGCACACATACACACACACACACACACACACACACACACACACACACACACACACACACATATATATATATATATAGACAGACACAGACATCAGTTTGTAGCGGGTCATTGATCATGCGCAAGTTGGAGTACAGATGAGCACATATGGTGAAGCAGCAGATTTATTTAAACTTTCGAGCAAACACTAAAAAAAAATTACTTTGAAATGTATTTTAAAAAGGCATTTCGTTAATGATGTAAAACACTGCGAGAAGTATCACGACTCTAATGAATTAGAGATCAACTGTCACGAATTCTCGTAAATTGTGCGGAAATTTGAAGATCAGTTATGGCGTATGCGTTATCAGATGTGATGTGCGCATATTTGAAGATAGAGTCTGGGGGAGTAAAGATATTCATTGGGAAGCTAAGTGGGATACTGAACAAGAGGACAACAAATAAGAGGAACGAAAGAGTTGATTGAAGCAAAACTTTTAGGGGAAAACATGCAAATCATCATCCTATGATGTAATAGCATCTTATCATTCTCTGTAAGCCTATGCTATAACTGCCCCTGCTTCCCTGTTGTTTCTTTTAGGAAATGTAGTAATAGCACTGCTACCTTAGCTCTCTCTCTCTCTCTCTTTTGGACATTTGAAATAAGACTATGCTTCTTCGAAGCAGTGACTCATGAAGGATTTTTAAATGAAACAATATAGTTTAGTATGGCAAATGATAAAGGTTGCTAGAATGACCGTAAATTACTAGAAAGTTCATAGATAATTTCTTTGGTGTTTTGAATTAAAACACAACCATCCATAATTTGAATAAATTTCATTTTTCCTTAAAATTGAGGACTGGCAACACTTTAAAGTTGGAAGCATTATTGTTGAACTAACTAATATTCGATGCTCACCCAATTATCTATCAGTTTAGAAGATAATCTTTTGAATCTCCTCAGATCAAATCATGAATGCAATTCAATAAGCTGAAGGAATATGTAGGCTTAATGAGATATTTTTCTATAAAATACTGCAATAAAACTACATACATTGCCAGAAGAAAAAGTGAGGACGCTTGAACATGCCGAAATGTACTCTTGACCCCCTCCCACACTTGTTAATCCCATTGCTTGTTGTTCATCCGTTTCCACTCCTAGACGAACAGGACCTTACCCTCCATTTTTCCATTAAAGAAGAATCACCTCAATTCACATTCCTGCATGTTTTCCTCGCAAAGTTGTCATCACTAACAGTAATAGTAGCACTTATCTTTTAAGAAACAAAAACAATTTTTCGGAGAATGCTTGCGAACCTTCTTTCTTGATTCTGGCAGACAAAAACTGCCTGCAGTTCTTTCTTGAGGACAACAAAAACACACACACACACACACAATTACATACTGCTGCTACCACCAATTTCGGGTGAACCACTACTCTTTTACACATCAAATTAATATACAATAATAACAGCATAGAACACCTCATAGCGCCTCATTATCATAGAAATTTCCCCCTCAAAGGCATCATTAAAATAGCACAAATGTCTTCTGAACTGTGAAAACTGTTTATTTTTCGTTAATTCTCAAAATTCATTCCTCTTTTTCATCTAAAACCAATCCCAATGAACTTAGTTTGCAACATGGTAATGCAGGAAACTCCACTATCGATGCATTTATTTCATTAGTGAGTTCCAATACATAATGGTCCCAATGAAAAGTTGAGAAACAAGTAAAGTCTAAATCCTCTTTCCAATGATTAA
This sequence comes from Acanthocheilonema viteae, assembly GCA_900537255.1. Classification (NCBI taxonomy): domain Eukaryota; kingdom Metazoa; phylum Nematoda; class Chromadorea; order Rhabditida; family Onchocercidae; genus Acanthocheilonema; species Acanthocheilonema viteae. The sequence goes on from UPTC01000334.1 coordinate 30,503, forward strand.
CGAATGCCCGATGACAGCTGCAAACTGAAGAATAAAAACCCAGCCAGAATAGTGACAGCAAGGGTTTTCAACCAACAATAGAAAAACCACAAGTATTTCGTACCCCCGCCCAAGAGACCAGCAAAATGTAGGCCCGTTCCAGATACCAGCGATAACCAACTCAACAACTTTCACTGAAGTTGCAGCTAAATCATAACAATTGAAACAGTCTTAAAATTTGAAAGAAACGCAGATTCCACAAATATGAATAAACACTCGGATATAAATGAAATGGATTAAGGAAGTAAGAAATTTTAGAGAGCCCCAAAAAAAACCCAGAGCTGAATATTTCACCGTTTTCAAAATTAGAGGAAAATGCTTAGGAATTTTTGCCAAGTACACCGGGAAAAACCGCCGTAACACAGAATGCGAAATCAGAAAAACTAAATAGTAAAAAAAGACAAGCTGCCAAGCCTGAAATAGAAATACTTTGGTTAGATTTAATGTTAGCTCTACTTATTACGCAAGAATCCCCATAAGTACCCCACCAAAAAAAGATTTAAATTTCTGAACTACCCACAAAGTTCAATGAAAGTTGGAACTGAAAAAAAAGCTAAATCAAGGTTACAAAAAAAGCACCGTATCACAAATCGAAAGACTCAGTACTTGAATGACCCAACACAAAGCAACAAAACACTGAAGTCAGCAGTTCCCTTTAGGATACAAATATCTAACACCATCACTACCAAAACACGGTGCATAATGTTCAGGAGATAATTTGCTCATTCCCCGGGGAAATATTTAACAGCTGATAAAAAAGCCATAATTAAAATTGTGCGTTATATCAATTTCCAAGGCACAGAGAGACCACATAAATTCGTATGACATCATACGAAATCAGTATCGAATTTGAAAGCACATCCGAAAAAATATTGAATTAATCAAAGTGAGCATGTCATTAAGACATGAGCCGTAGAAGAGATCCTGTTTTGGCTTGGCAGTAAACTGACCAGATCACTTGGTATTCAGTAGTGAAGTGCTGCAAATCAACAAGAGTCGTTAAAAAATAGTCCATCAACTACTGGATCAATGTTTATTGAAAGGTCACGACATAACTGCATCATACCACACAACGCCGCACCCATTTTCTGAAAGTTTTCATTTCAAAAGCTTCCCAAGTTTGACATGTATCTCCAAACTTGTTTTACTCTGAGCAACGGTAAGACTTTAAATTCTTAAAACTCAAACCATTAATTACGATAAAAACGAAGTAATATGGCAAAATACTCACGGAAAGACCGGCAATCAAAAGCAGAAGGTTGCCAAAGCGAGTTGTCGCCTCGGCTGGTGAAAGACGACTACTGAGATGAGCATAAAGTGCATTCTGAACAGATCCACGAGCTACAGCCAGTAAGGATGCAGACTGAGGTGTAAGATTTGCAGCACTCGGATCCAGAGCAATTATCGCTTTCAGTGCAACCATCTCGATTTCGGTAAATCCCAAACGTCGCATTGGACTCAAAACAACATCCAGAATGTTTTTCTTTACAATCCTATAACATTTCATTACTTTTAAACTTCATTAAATGTCAGAATTCAAATGAAATACAGAATTTATCCGGGCGATAAAATCGAGTTCACCTAAACATAACACACATTTCTACGCTTTAGTTTCTCATTATTTAAATATTACATCCATTAAATGAGAATGAATTTTTGGATTCAAGAAGCGGCTATGAAATACAGCAAAAACGAACTCAATTCGGGATTCCAGCAATATGATTTGTTTATCTTCACATTGCCCAGTGATAATAACAGGTTTTTCACGATGGAAATAATGCCCACTAGGTAGTAAAATTGTGCCGCTGACCATATCAGTATTACGAACAGTGTGGTATGCAACAACAAGAAGTGCAAATTGTGACACACAGTTATGAATTATCGATATCTGCAAAGGTTGGATTACGAAATGCAAATGAAAAAAATTGTCTATCCTGAGTAGTAGAAGACCAAAAGTCAACGAAGCCTGAACTAATGAAAATGTGGATTCATTTAAAGAACTACTGAAATAGTTTGAAAGAGGAATAAAATGCGAATCGGATTAACATATTACAAAACATTAAATTAAACTTCTCGGCAACAAGTGTTTCATTCTGATCTTTAGTGAGAAGCGATCTGTTCCCCCTCCAATAATAGTGCGCCATATTTCATTCTATGTGCGAAAGTTTATGAAGAGGAAAAACCTTTTCACTAGGTGTGAGATCGGCGATTGGCTTAAGTGTGTTGGCATAATCAAAAAGCAATACAATGAGGCGCCTCAGATTTTCAAAATATTCTTTGCAGCCAGCAAGACCCAAAGACCCATCGAATATCAGCTAAAAGAAAACCTATAATCTTTTACGGCGATATAAATCCCTGACGACGAGGAAAAGCTGAATTCAGAATACCCTTTTGTAGACTTTATGTATTTTAAAAAAAGAATTGAATCGGCCAGTTATTAGTTCATTATGCGAAAATATCCTGAAAAAGTCGGGTGAATGTACTACTCAATAAGGAATGTAAATTATCCTACAAGACAATTTAAAATTTCACATTTAACACAAATTAAACAATTTAAAATTTCACATTTAAATAAGAGAAATGAAACAAAAAAATCTCAAGATTACTTACCGGAGATCGTGAAACGATGAGTGAAGGACGAAAAACAGCCTCAATAAGGGTGATGGAAGTCTTCGTTATAACTGGATGAGCGTCTCGGAGCTGATTGCATATATGCTCAATTTCACAGAGTGTTGCCAAGACGGACTCATCACCAACGGGCGCTGAATATTTCGGGTGACCTGAGGTGCTGTTCATACAGGAGGATCGAGTGCAAGTTCGAGCATCATCACACACAACGCCGTCTTTGTCAGATGCAACACATGGTAGCTCTCCGGATGCAGAAGTTGTTGACATTTTGGCTGTACCGTTTTCACAGCCACTTCTGCGTGGATTTTTCTGTCTGCCAGTTTTATCACGATCGGGTCGAATTGCTGAAATTCTGTTTTTGCACAAAAACAAAACATTCTAACCTGCGCAAAAAGCATCATTTACAATTAAATGACTGCTTTTACTTGAATTTGTAAGAAGAAAAATTTTATTTACATCCAGTTTTGATAAGGGTATATTCACTATTTTAAAGAATGTATAGTTTTGATGAAAGTGCGAATAGAGTTAGAAAAGATGGGTTCGGGACGCCCACATAAGAAAAAAAGGAAGTGAAAAAGGATGAATACAGACAGTTTATACGAATCTCGAAAAGGTGTAAAGGGAAGAGATATAGACAGCAGCAGCACAGCTTCCACGTACTCAATGCAATGGACTTTCTGGTCAAAGGTTAGCTAGCTACTTCCCTCATTTTGAACAGTGAAGTGCATTTTTCTTCATCTTCACGATGAAGAATTAAGAAGAAAAAGATCGAAAGTCAAACAAGGTTACTCACCGTCAGGTTCCATTCCTACTTGAAGGCACTTTTGAAAACGGCAAGATCGACAAACGTTACGACCAGCTGAAATTGTTTGCTATAATACTAGAAACTAATTAGTTAGACTTCCGGTTCATGAACTTAACAAACTTTGTCCCTTTTTTCTTCGAAAACTGCAAAAGAATGGGAAAAATTGACGGAAAAAATCCAAAATGATTATAAGATGACAGACACCATAACTGGATAGCCATAAAACTTTCAAACAATGAAATTTGAAATGAACCCATTTTTCCAAATCACCGAACGACGACACAATAAAAAAAAAGGCTCAGTGAAAGTGATCTCAGCTCATCGGAACTTCCTCCTTCCCAGAGCAAGGTCAACAAAGAGTGAACGATTAACAGCGATGTCCATATTTAGTGGTTCTGCTTCAAACAAATTATTTATTGGACCCTTGCATAGAAGAAACAGAAGTGATATGGAGGAAATAAATGAGTGAGTGACAGAGGAGGTTCAGTCATCAATTCATTCCAATTCATTCGCACAATTTTTTAATCAAGGGAAAATCTTCTAGAGAAACCGTAGTTTGATGCCGAATGCACTACTCACCTTTATCAATTCTACACTTCTGCTCATAACGACATACGTAATTTTTCCCAGCACGAACCTACAAGGCATTACTGATATTAATGATAACGAACCATATCTTTTAAACACCAAGCAGAAATAAGCATTCAAGTGAAAATGGTAAGCATTAATGGATGGGTAGGCTAATGCATTAATTTTCATTCAATTTTCACGGACCAAATAAAAAAAAATCTCTCAGACGGATCCAAGCTTGTATCGCTGCCATTGCAAAATGTACCGTATTCGTATCCTAGCACATTCACTAACGCATCAGCAGACCATCAAGAGAAAGCCGACTTTAAATCCGGTATACCTGATTTTCCAACATTTCAACGCATTAAGGGATGAACTGAAATAAATCAACTTACCGTTCTACGAAAGAAACCCTTGCAACCGAAACATGCAATAACGCCATAATGCCGACCACTTGCTTCATCATGGCAAACCGAACTGGAAAATTCTAAGCTCAATGCTTGAAAAATTTCTCATTTTTCAGAAATTTAAATTTCTTTCATTTATAAAGAATAACTGTAGATGAGCAGAAGTCAAAAGATATGTCCGCGTCTTTCATATCAGTACTTACAAATATAGTCCTTCGTATCTAGTAGGCTATAATCTATACTTTTCTCAGTTATTTGTGGTACTTGGGTCTCAAATATTATCAAGAATTTCGCTGTTAATAATCTAGAAGTACATCACATTATTACAGCTGTTGGGAGCAAGAGAGCTCTTAACACAGCTTTCTCAGAGCCACTGTGTATGTAAATTTCTTGTTTATGTAACATTGATCCAAAAGACATAGCAGCTGTGATTTATTTAAAAAGCAAATTACATGTACAATGTGTGTACCCCTACATTTAAATACTCATTTTTTCCACAGAAATTCCGATTCCAAGTACGCATAGCGATTAATGGAACGATTTACTCCACAACTAATAAAAATCAGAAAATCTTTCCATCCATCTCTTTCAAAAAAAAACTATACAGCTTAACTAAAAGTGTATCTTCATTGCCTAATATCTGTTGCATATTTTGAGGAAAGTGTTAAATACTCCAGTGACGCCAAAAATGTGGACGATTCGGCGAAAGGACAAGTCTAAAGATAGCTAGTAATTGGAATTGAAAAGTTGTAAGATCAATAGTGTAAGATAGAAAAAAAGACGAAAGGTCATCTTCTCATCAAGGCCACTGAAGAGTGCGGTCCTGTTAATCAGTTAAATTGTCTGGTTTGTTCTCTTTTTGTTGTCTCAGCTGAGGAAAATTTCATCACAGTGTCAAGAAAGCAGCATCATTTTGATGAAAAAAGAAAGTGAAAATCGTAAATTGAACTGGAAGAGAAATCAGTGGAAAATGGAACTCTGATGTTAAGGTTGATACAACAATGACAGTGAGGTGTTTTTATCATTCACTTTTATGAACTGGATCACAGCTCATTATTGGGGTTTCATATTCCAAATGACCCGGAATCATGAAATTGGAAAATAAGGACGACAATGGGGAACAAGGAGCAGATTCATCGTTTACAAAAGCACACATATGTACGAAATTAAAAATATTAGAATGCATATTATGTTTCTAATAATCGTTTTGATTCTCAAGCAAAGAAGCAATTCAGTGTGGTTCCACCAGCAAGGATTTTGGCAAGGAAATTAGAAGTTTCACTTCAAAATAGATGTAGTGAAAACTAAATCTATCTTATTGTTCATTATTTTACACAGCAGTCAGTTTCTAATTTTTCATCTCTTTTCCGAAAAAAATGAAGAAGCACTCGAACAACAGATTCGTTCGCATATATGACAGTGAGCAATATATATATATATATATATATATATATATACGATAAGCAGACCAAAACGAATTTTTGGAAATGCAGAAATGAACAGAGACAGGCAGAACTTCTGCTCGAAGACAAAGACACGATGACTAGGAATGTGCGAATAATATGTTTGAGAAGCACGAACATTTAAATTCAGAAACTAGGATATTGAGATTATTTAAAGTATATTTTTGGATAAAGAATTGAAATGGGTAAACCGATGTGGATTAACAGATTATTTGCTACTGGGAAAAGAAACTGGCTTGTCCGTTTGTTTGTTAGTGTTAAAAAATGACCGACCAGATGGTTGGCTCGCCATCCGCAAGCGGGACGGAATGATTTTCCATAGTATTTGTTGATTCATTCAATGTTGGTGATTCCGAATTACCGGGTTTCAGGATCGATTCAATGGAATAAGCCTGTTGTGACGAGAACGATGGCGACGTACTCCCATTACTACTACGCATGATTACCGCAACGTTGTTTGCAATGGCTGCGTAAGCGGCTGCTGCAGCTGCCGCCTCAGTCATTGCTGGCAGCCCACACTGATCAAAGACCGGCCTCTCTTGCTCGGCTCCTCTGATCTGAAAAATGCTCCGCCCGCAAAATTTGTGTGAAGAAAACGAAAAGGAATACGTACTCTCATACTGACACACACACACGCATATATATATATATATAATGTATATATATAATGTATATATATAATGTATATATATATATATATAATGTATATATATATATACAGACAGACAGACAGCAATGACTAGAACAGCGTTGACGACAACACTTGGAGTTTGGAGTAGATTGGAGGGGAAGGGAAAGCAGAGAGCAACAAGGTTCCCTGAAGTGAACGAAAATCGCTTATGGGTGTACCCTAATCTGTCTTCCCTGTCCCTGCCTGTGAAGAACTCCAAAATACACTCAGCTGGTGGGTAGGTAGGCTGGTCGGGAGGTCTGGAAAGAGGGTGGCCGATCGCCAACAAATAAGCTGTCAAATTGTAAAGTACGTAGCGAAAAGTAGAAGCGAAGTCATCCAGTTCCCTCCTGCACTCATTCTCTACTATGGCTGCTTCTTTCTAAATAAATATGTGTACATATAGCTGTATATGCATGCATGCGTGCTTGTGTTTTCAGGAATGTATTTTGTGATAAATACACGTAAATGTTATAACATATATATATATATATATAAACGATTCAAAATTCAACTTATCGATACTCAGTAATACAGAAAGACCTACCAATTACTTTTATACATATGTTCAAAGATCACACTGCGCAATCCCCTTGTTTCCAATCCTATTGGGCAGCCGAAATTTGGAACAACCGCACTATCACTATGCCGTCGAATGCATGCTTCACTTGTCCCTCTTAGACCAGAACAAAATTCCCGAAACAACTTTCCCTTCTTCCCTCTCCCTTACACACCCTTCTAATCCCTATTGCACTTCGACGGTCATAAACACATTGTGTAGATTTTTGTTTGGTGCAACAGCAAAAATGCAATTCTTCCTGCACTATACTGTTTCATGCTGCCATATTTTTACTACCACTGTTATCGAACTATAAATACTACTACTGTCTGTGCTGCAAATTAGTGCAATACTTTCAGTGCCTACCCTTCTATGCCTTGTAAATTTTTAAATTTACAGTGTTAGTTGCTCTTTCCTCTCCCCTAAAAGTTACCTCCTTCTCGCTTCCCTTCCGCCCTTTACCTGACCATGTTGCTGTTTTCATTATTTCATTATTTTTATTTAAGAAAAATCTCTCTATCACTCTACATCATCTACACAACTGAAAGTACTGCGCAGATTAAGGGAGTATGGGATCGCCATGACGAAACGAAACGTTCATTCTACTGCACCATGCTATGCACGAAATATTTTGACTTCCTTCAGTAAAGATTTCAGAAAACAGCACCATGCGGTTTTTTTTAAAAAAAAAGCACAGTGAGCTTTATTTCATTCTCATCCATTACTCCAATATCTGATCAGTAAAATCCCGAAAGCGACAAAATTAACTATCTCCGAAGAATCGTACAAACTCGTACAATCGTACAAACCTGGTTCACAATGACTACATTCATGAAAACACTGCAGCTACTCCAGCTTCTGGGGGAATTTGGGGATCTACTGCTAAATCAGTTGCTTAAGGATAGGGTCCCCTCAAAGACATAGACATATCGACCCCAGTAAAATTCCCGGAACTTACATCCATGACCTCGCCGCAAATCAGAAAGCACTTACATGCAGCGCAAATGGAGAAAGAGCTACGCCCGCAATGGTAAAAATAAAATGAACTTACTTAAACAGAACATAACTTACGTAAAATTTTTTGGAATAGCAAAAATTTTACATAAATTATCAAGGAAACACCACCATACAGCAAAACATTCCACGTAATTGATGGAACAAACAAATGTTGGCACTTTAGAAAAAATATTTCATTCCTTACATTAATCAGAAATGAAAGTGAAGAATTTGTGAAATCCGAAATTAAGCAATGTGAGATCTAAATCTAGACAACCATCATAAGGTGGCTAACAAAACATAATTCAAAATCAAAAATTGATAGACAGACGGCGATAAATAATGTCGTCTATACAAAACGTACACACACACACACACACACACACACACACACACACA
>UPTC01000335.1:9911-43775 GCA_900537255.1 Acanthocheilonema viteae
TCCAGCTCCAGCTCCAGCTACAACTCCAACTCCAGCGCCACCTTTTCCATAGTTAGGAGCGCCTTGTCCGGGCGTGAAGTAGGCACTTCTCTCTCCCCCTGTTCCAGTTGCGGCTGTAGCTCCAGCTGTACTTATAGCTCCAGCTCCAACCCCAACTCCAGCGCCACCTTTTCCATAGCTAGGAGCGCCTTGTCCAGGCATGAAATAGGCACTTCTCTCTCCTCCTGCTCCAACTCCGGCTGTACCTGTAGCTCCAGCTCCAGCTCCAGCTCCAATTCCAGCGCCTTGATCGGGCATGAAATAGCTGCTTTTCTGTTCTCCTACTGCTGCAGCAGATATACCGCCAGTTCCGGTTCCAGCCTCAAAACCCTGGCTAAACATGAAATAGTCATCTTCGTGTTCTTCTCTTAATCCTTTGCTACCACCTGTACTTTCAACTTGCCGTGCTTGTTTTGCTGTTCTCGTGCTATCCGTACTTGCTGTTCTTGTACTATCCTCACTACCTTTTCCTGCACTAGCGGCCATTCCCTCTGACTTCTGTGAACTGGAAAGACTTATTTTGATGTCGGATTCATCATCGATAGCTTTCTTTCCAGCTTCTGCGTGCTTCTTAATTTCTACAAAAGTGCAATTTAGTTTTGGTTTTTTATCTCACAATATTGTTGCAATTAATGAGTTTAATTAATAGAGCAAGAATTTGCAGCTGTTAATATTTGTGACATTGAATTGTGGGAAAACTTTCTACCAGTCTGGCAGAAAATCCACTGAAGTTTCATCAGTAGTCGTACTGTTTGCAATGGATAAATCTCTTTGTTATTGTCTCCAAAGAGTAGAATAGTTTTGACACATTTTAGGATATTGTGATCTTTTTTTGAAACTGTAAGAATTGGTTTCTTCCCTTTGCTATCCTGACAGATTTTTAAAAAATAGCTTATATCTAATTCGCGTGACATATCTGAATACCCTCAGTAAGTTATTTTTTAAACCAGTCTATAATATTGAAAATTTTTGAATTCTTTGTGTCTTATTAAAACCATCAATCTCAATAAGTAGACATTTTCATATATATTAATTGTACGAGAAAGCTTTTTTTCTCTATCTTTTTTTGCCTCTGAAATTTGCTTTAATATTAAAATTGTTTTGGAAAATGAATAGATAATTTGTTATTTGTTATTAAAATTAGCAAGTTAAAAATTAAATTCGCAAAAGAGAGACAAGAGAGAATGAATATTGGTACTTAACACCTCGAGCAGTTCTCATATCTTCATCTTTAATCTCAATTTCATCTTTTTCATCCTCGTCCTTATCTGTTTCATGTAAATTCGTTTCTGGAAGTTCTCGATCATCCATTGCTGTCGGTTTCATGCCCATCTTTTCTTCTTCATCGGCTTTCGCTTTCGCCTTTTTCTTTGCTGCACGAGATTTGTCGATTCTAAGTGATGAAATTTTGCCTCATGATAGTATTAAATTCATTAAATTTTTTAAGGCAAAGCGAAATTTAGCATTTTCGAGTCTTTTTTGTAAAATTTTTCAAAAATTTTAATTTTTGTAACTTTTAACTTCATTTTTATACCTTTCAAGAATAAATTGTTCAGTCCACTGTAATGTACATAATAAAATTACCAGTTAAAATAGTGAACTTGCATTACCTTTAATTAAGACGATCACTTACAACCTAATTAATAATTATAGACACAGTACAAAAAACAAAAGTACAAGTAAATGGATATATAAGTTCGTTTGCCATAATTATATTATTTCAATTCTTACTTATCTAGTTCCTGAAAAAGAAATTTCTCCTTGGAAAGAAAAAATATTCAAAACTCAACATTTTAGAATTCGTTTTAAATCTTTAGCCAGTTATTTCTTAAAGAGATTAGTTTGCAAGTATAATTTGACAACAAATGAAATCCTTTCCTTTAATTTAATGTTTGGAAATTAACTGAAGGGGAATTTATTACTGAAAGTAATTTATTCAAAAATGAATTAAACAATAATTTCAACATAGTTATAAAGGAAGTGAATGGAATGAATTCATAATAATTGAAAGGAAATTCTTGAAGGAACTGACTTTCATTGGTGATATTTGGCGACGTCCTATAATTAATCATATTGGAAGTTTTTCTAATTAGAAAATTATATAAAAGACAACATTGTACTTAATCTAAAAAATTTATGAAACGAATTTTTTACATCTAATCTTTAAATGTTGACCAAAAAAACGCAGCATTACCCTTTTTCTTTCTACGTTCTCTTCCCACATGGATTTTCTGGAATAATAATTATTTCTTTTCACAATATATTTTCGGTATTTATATTAAAAAATTTCAATATTTATATTAAAATAACTGACGACTACAACGAAGTTAATTTAGTAATTTCTCAATCATTTCGCTTCTCGTCTTTTTTTACAATTTAAAATTAGGAATATTTCCTTTAAATTATTGGATTGGATTAATTAAAATTGTCTTAGCATTCTAAAAATGCGATTCTATAGACCGCCGATAGTCTAGCTCGATTGTTTATTTTAATTGTCCACTAGCACTGGCACTGGCTATAAAGGAAGTTGACAATGTTCAGTTTTACTAAATTTTAAAAATTCAAAGAATTTAAACTTACATAACGCTCATCGAAATAATTATAATAAGGATTATAAGCATCCACTATTTTGTTGTGCTAAAAAAAATAGTATTTTCCTTTTGTAATATAACATGGCTCTTTTTAGATTAACGAATAGAAAATTTTAGTTTAAATGAAAATTAATCAAGTTTGGTTTAATTTAACAAACCTCCGTATTCTTCATACTTTTCCGAAATATAGCAGGATCTGAAACATATTCACAATTTCTCGATATCATATTGCTTTTTGCAATAATTTTTTTTAATGCAAAATTCATGCATATTGATTTCTATTAAATGGTAAAAAGCACTTTAATCATTTGTTACTATTTGAAATTTCTAAAATTTTTCGAATTTATCAAAATCAGTTATGATAAAAAATTTTCGCGTGTTTTATTTAAGTTTTGATTATAACTCTTTCTCGAGGTTACAATTATTTTAGATGATTTTTAATGAATAATAAAAACTAGAATAAAAAAAATGTGCAACATTCGACGACTCACCTTGTTTGTTAGATTCAGAACCAGGTCGCTAAATTAAAATTCGATTTGAATTAAAAATTTTAATTTCATTCAGATATTAGTTTTTAGGCAAAATTCATGCTTTATTAATTTCAATTTATTACTTTCTATTAAATGGTAAAAAAGTACGTTCATCATTTGTTCCAACCAATCATAATATGGTATAAAACGTAAGATTAAGATTCCAGCCATTTCAATTGTTTGAGAAATAGTGAACATTTCAATCCTTTTATTTTGTACTACACTCTTAATTAGTATCCTACACTTAGTTCCACAACATTGCCAAATGGAGAAATAAATTGTTCGAAAGATATATTACAAAAATTTGATAATTTAAATGTCTTAAAAGAAAAAAACAAATAAATTTTAAAAAGCATAAATATTAAAGAAATTTAACGGAAAGTTTTAAGACAGCAAATTTGAAATTTATTATAATCCTCAATATCATTTGATCTTTTTCATTTTTCTAAAAAACTGGCGCTAGAATTTTATGTAATATTTATTGAATATAACAACACAATGCTACTATTCATTCTTCATTTTATTCCCAAAAGCTATAAAAGCATACCATATTTAATTATTAATCCGCGATTACTCAGTAAAAATTTTTACGAATAAAAAAAATAGACAAATTATAAAACGCCCGTCTGGCAGTAATTAATAGACAACAATGCAATGCGACGAAACATTTACCATCTTTTATTCTCTTTCAACAATAATTGTATTTAATGGTGTAAATAAATTTCACAGTAAATAATCACCATATTTTATATGGAGAATGATCAATTATTAATGTAAAAACTCTTGACTTCATAATTCTGAATAAATTAAATTTGTGGAACAATGTATAAATAATTAGCAAACAAACAAACAAGCAAATATTGGTAAACAAAGATATTTACAAGTAAAAATTCTAGGAAAAACACTGCAAAGTTATTTTGTAATTATTTATATATATTGATTGTAATAAAATATTCTGGAATATATAAAAAATAGTTCATTAGTAAAAATTAGACATAACGAAAATTAGATGATTCAAGAAGTATAAGAAAGTATTGGCCTAAATAGCCTAAATGGAACGGTCCGAATGCTTGACTAAAGTATCATATGCCGCATGTATAGATAGAAAAGATTACTAAAGGCTTATAGTTCTAAAAATTAGGCTTAATAGTTTTAAAATTTGAGACTATATTCGCTTTTCATTTATAGCTTCATGTGGATAGTAAAAATTTTTCACAAAAGGCTTTACACTTTCCCATATGAACATATGAACTTTTGGCTTCGTGATTTTGAATAAATTAAATTATTAGCAGTAAAGAAGTCGACAAATCATTTAACGAGCTAATCGGATGTAATAATCATGATATAATGATTATAATAATCATAATTATTATAATATTTAATGGTAGTGGCTGGTATCTACCATAGTAAATAAATCAACTAGCAATATGGCACGAATTTGATAGCAACCTTTTGTTTCACTCCTACCATTACCAAATAAAACATTGATTGTGTAATGGAGATTTCGAAAGTGGAAAAGCATATCTGATAAAGAACTTTAATTTCAAGTTAACCCACTAACTATTTCGTGATCACTGATCATTGAAAAAATATGCACTCAGGTTGAAGATTTCGAAGATCGATTGCAATGTTTAAACTACAAAACAACAAAAATTTCTGAATATTTAAAATTAACTTTATGTATAATACCTCCGAAGTTAAGCAAACTGTTCGATTTGTTCAATTCCAAAATGTTCCCAACTGAATATGTATGCCAGAAATTTCTTCAACCCAAAATAAGATAGCATTATAAAAATGGAATAATCCAAAAAATGACACTGTAAAAATAAAGCAAAATATCTTTACAGATAAATTCTTTTAATGGAGTTCAAAATTATATAATCAGATCATAATTATAAATTTTTCACTCATAAGAAGACATGCTGTGCTGTACTTTATGTGATATCTCTACTATTATCATTTCATTAAATATCAATCTAGTTATTTACTGAAAATTGCGATTGCCAAAAATCTTCACAAACTTTTTTCATTAACTTTGTTTTCTTCTTTGGTTTGAATAGTTTCATCCTAATTTTATTATTTTTAGAAAGCAACAATCTCCTTTTTTAGAATGCTTCTCATTTCATCCACTTCAGGGAATCTTTAAACGACTAGCAAAACTTCCTGCTCTGTAAGAAACGTGACGTTCAAAAACTTATTTTTAGAATATTTTCATATTAAGAGATAAGGTTTAATCGTATAAGCTATCCATTATGAGATGAAACAATGGAGTTGATCATTTTAAAAACTGAAAATTCATTACGTAAGATGTCCAGTACTTTCACATTTATTTCACAAAGATTTCGTGGCGCAGGTACCAACCGTGGGTTTCATGAATATATGTTTCATGAATAATATATGTTTCATGAACTATTGAATTCTCTTAACATTCTCATGTTAAAAGAATTCAATAGAATGCTTGAAAGCATTATTATCTTATCGCGTTTTGATTGCAATGCGAACTAAATTTAAATACTAAAAAATTTAAACATAATACTAAATTTAAACATTTTCCTTCTAATTAGAACTTTAAAAATTTCCATTCAGTATGAACTAACCAAACGTTAAAATAACTGAATTTGAAAATTTCCCTACTTCAAAGAATTTAAAATACTCCTCGCCATAATTCAATGTTGGAAAAGCTATAAAAGATGAATATGAAGTGATAGAAAAGCACAATGCGCAAAAATGTTGCATAGTTTTTGTGATATGAAAAAAAAAATATTTATTTGATTTTAATAATTTCAAAGTAAACACCTTATTCAACTATTGTAACACTGCCATAATAGATATGGAGAAAAAATAAGACTGAACAAACATGAAAATACGGCAAAACGGACAATATCACTTCTTCATAAGCTCTTTCATTGTCGTGCCACTGCATCCTACATTTTCTGGATCCAAATTTACGAAATGAATTATACAGTGCGTTGGATCGATACCCAATGTTTTTTTCATGAATTCTGATATTGATGAGGAATAATTGATGTTTTTATCAGCCGAAAATGATCCAATCGATTTAATCTGGAAATTTCAAATATATAAATATTTAAGTATCGGAATATCAACTGATGTCGCTCGATAAAATATGATATAATTTAATGGACTGATGATAAAGTTTGTTTTAATTGCCAAGATGGTTAGAGTCTCAAATTCGAAAAAATATTAATTAAATGAAATCATATATATTTTTAATCTTAACTTCACAATTATCTTACATTTTTTTTGCACGTTTTTATATACATTATCATAACTTATTACAATTTAAAACTTTCTTTTATTAAATTCTCATGCAATATTGATAGCATTAGGATCATGACGTTTCATAGCGCGCTACATCAATTAGATAAAATACTTGTAGCAAGATGTATGTCTCCACATGGAATTAGAGAAGACAGGAAGAGCAAAAAGATGTAGGGTTAGCAGAGGGAACAGAGAAGTGATGGAGAGTTGAAGTGTTCTTTCTTTTCTGCGAAATTTCATTAAAAAAATAAAAAGTAGAATAGACATAATCGTAATTTTAACTTTTTCTGAATTTATGCTGAAAGAAAAACAAACGACAATGGCAAAATACATATGGAAAAGACGAAAGACAAAACGAAATGTGTACATTTATCTCATTCTTGCTTTTGGCTATTTGATCCCAAAACCATTTTAGATTAATTTTGCTAGTGAAGTGTTGGTCGGTTTTGCTTTGAAAGGGTCGAGTGGTGTTTGTGCACGGATATTTGGGCTGCTGTTGGCGACTCATTACAGTTTTAGGCCAAAAACTGATAAGCTCAAATGGTTGTTTGACATGTACTGTATTGTGTGGACATGACCTTTTCTATGCTAATCAAGTTTTTATACACTAAAAATGTAACTTGTAAATATTTACATAACATTCATTAAGGTTTAGCACTATTTGTGGTGGTGGTGGTGGTGCGAAATGTCTGTTGGAGGAAGAGGTAGCTCATCACGTGGAAATATTTCAAGAAGGGGTCATGCGCCGTTGCCAAATCTTTCCATTGCGGGAAAACGTGAGACAAAATGCGAATCAACGGGGTAATCTGATCATTTCATTTCTTCTTGTTGACTGTTTTATCAAACACTGTTGAATTCTCTCATTATATATGTTTTTTATTTTGGATATTCTTCTAGAACAAAAGAGACTCGGCGAGCAGGGAAGCGTGAAAGAGGAGGACGTGGGAGATGTGGACATAATCGAGGTCGAGAAACGGGAAGACAACACTTTATAGAACAGCAAGGAATATTTTCATTCAGTTTAAATGATGATGGGCGACATAATAGAGTGAAAAGTAACATATCGAACGGTAAATTATTTTCTGCAATCAGTTCTTATAAATCAGTACTCGATGTAACGGAATGTATATTCATTGATAATGTACTAATGATAAAGCTGTAGTTGAACAGCTGTTACAGAATTGCGCACGATAAGTCTTGGACGAGTGAAGAAAGTAGATCCCGAGGATGCAAAAAAGGAAAGTGATATAAACTCTATAACATATGAAACAGAATGGTTGTCTGATGAAGAAGCTGATAACGAAGAACTGCAAGAATTGCTACGGGATGGGGTGCAGTTATTATAATTACAAATAGGCTAAATGTGAACAAATATCAGCGTAGTTTTGTCTTTCTCTGATGTGTATGTGTATGTGTGTATGTATGTGTGTGTGTGTGTGTGTGTGTGTGTGTGTGTGTGTGTGTGTTACCATGGTGGGAAAGATCATCGATTATCCATTCACTGTGAACAGAAAAAAAACCCAAGATTGTTTTGACCTAGATAAAAAATACTTTTTGTGGTTAAAAGTTAAATATGAATGAATTGTATCTGTTTCCAGTTCTTGTCAGACTTGAAACCGGGGAAAGTTATTCCACTGGTTTTACCGGAAACGGAACAAGAACAATTCCAGCAGTTAGTTAAGAAAGAGATAAATGTGGAAAATGGTTGTGAATCCATGGATATAGACTCTTTGCTACCAGCGAAGAAAAAGTTAGTTTTGGATGTAACGTTCATTACTTTTGATATGTAATTATGTCAATTATCTATAACGTTATTTGTTTACAGAAGGAAGGACAATCAGCACATTAAACCAGAATGTGAATTTGAAGAGGACATCAAAAAACTGAGGGAGTTGGAAAGTGTTAACACAGTATTGGATCCAACCGCAACAAGCAGTCGTAGGGCAGCTACCATTATGCGGAAAATTCAAAAAGGTATTCGATCACGCTCTCACGTGGATATTATGATTTTAAAATGTACTGGTCCACTAGTTACAGTTAATGCCATTTCAGACGAAGATGGTTCAGTTTTGATGCTGCAGTTACCAAGTACCTTGTCCGCTATTAAGAACTCAGCCAATCAAGAAGATACAATGGAAAGATCGAAGGTTAAATTCTGTTTTTCATCGTTCATTGTGGTAACTCTAATGCGTTTTTCTCAATATCCAGTCACTAATTTCAGTAAAAATAGTTATACTAGAAATTGTATCCTGACTATTTCTTTTTGCTATCGTATCCTATTCTTCGGGTGGTCTTTTATATTACTAATTCTTTTATGCTATATTTACTAACATTTCATAAATCACGTTTTTTTAGTCCGAAGAGAACACATATCCAACATTAAAACATTGTCTTGATGGTTTTGCAAATGGTAGCAAAATTGGAAAACTGCGAATACGAAAAGGAGGCCGTATGGAGCTGTCATTTTGTGGGATGCCTTTGGATGTAACTTGCGGTGTTGCTACAAAATATAATGAGGTTACCTGCTTTTTCTAGTCGACTGCTTCGTCAGTTTGACAAAATTTTTCGTGACGTACAGTATACGGCATGATTTAAACAGTGATAAACTGCATTCATGCGTGAGAGCGGGTGAATAAATGGGAGTGTTCCGAGAAAGGTATCTTACGAAAACGATTAGGCAATGAACTTAGAAAAATCATTTTTTTTGTGTTTTTTTTACTAAGAAACATTCTACAATTCGAAAATTTCAGTCAGTTTTGCTAATTGATTCTGAAAGTCAAACAACTTCGACGATCAAAAGCGAATGTGGCGATGAACAGTCACCATGCAGAGGTTATATTCTAGGTACAATTGTTGGTTCTTTTGTTTGTTCGCATAATCTTCCAGAGGCTCTTGATGGTAAGCGAGAGGAGCAACAACGAGACAAACGAAAATTCTATGAGATTAAAAACCAACAAGATGAAAGGGAAGATCTGGAAATGAAAGACTTGCTTTTGGAATTAAATTCAATTGAAAAGAAAGAAGAATCTTGGTCAAAATGGACCTTAGAATACTCAGATTCTTTGAAATACGATGATTCATAGTATTTGTTGTATTAGGATATTTATGTTTTCTTCAAACTATTAAGTAGGATTTTTTAAAATTGATTCTTTGGAACGTAAAATACTGTTTGGTTATTAACATCTTGAGAAACATCTATGTTTTGAGAAGTGCCTTGTCTTTTCATTATTTTTAAACACTATGAAGTATGCCAGAGTAAATTCACTTACATCAAAAAGTTTCCTGATTCTTTCTATTCTATATTTTTATTGCTTTTAGATGTATACTGTGCTCTTTTGAAGACTATTTCAGGGGTTATTTTTCCTGAAATTATGTAATTTGTTTCCTTAGTTTGGCTAATACGGGTTGTTCTTTGCTTATTACTGGCTTCTTGCTTTCTTTTCTCACTGAGGTAATTTCTTCCTTTAAGACAGATATCTCCGATAAAAAAGATCACCCTTGTTTCAAAATTCACTTTCCGGCAAGATTTTTCAAACCGTTGCTGCTGTAGTGGAACTTTTGGAAGAAGTTTATCCAAGTTGTGTGTACATCGAGATTGTTAATTGTTATCGTAATTGTTTAATTGTAAAACATTGGTTTTATAAGCTAAAAGTAAAAAAGAACGGAATCAAATAAACTGAACTAACCACAATGAGACATGACGGATCTTCCGTGGCACCATGAGACAATTGTGCATTTGGCGTCACAAGTAGAAGTATCCGACTCTCTGGTTTTCCTAGTATTTCTGCCATTAGCTTCGTGAACTGAACATTGAAATTACTCGGAAATCTACTCGCAAGAACATTCGATGCAAACGTTATCAGCGGCATTCTAGAATGTTATTTTAAAAGATAACTTTTTAATTTGGATTTTAAAGAAAACCGGGAATATAACAAGTCCTCCCTCCTAGAAAGATCGACGATTGAATGGTTCGTTTACTCAATGCTTTTGTTTTTTCGTAGCAGTGGAGCATGAGGATATATAGACAGTGTATATATTTTCCTACTAGTAAGTTAGGAATTATCCACGACTTGTTTACAATGCAGTTCCGGCATTTTTCATCAAAATTTTCATCAGTCTTAATAGTCAGAATCAAAAATTTTATCAAAAAACCTGGCTGGGTAGGGGGAAAGTGCAATAAATTATACCTATGAAAAGATTTGAAAAGTTAAAAAAGTATGAAATGTGAATGCACTGCTCATTATTTTAGACATTAAGATTGTATATGTTTTTGTTAGATGGAAGGATTAAATGAATAAGTCTCAAACAGATGTTAAAATAATATGTAAGTACAAGAATTAAAGATTGAATACGATTTACTCATTTTTTAAATAAAATGATACTTCGAACGAACTATGTAGGCTTTTCTACATCAGCACATATTCACATCAGACATAATTGTACTAACTTCCAGGAACTTTACGACACAAACTACTGGACGAATAGTTTGTACTTTACTCTGTTTATCCGATTCCTTTACTTTTACCACGCTGCATCATTGATATTAACCCATGTCAGAAATATGTAACAAAGAACAGAAGCTATCAACATATGCTAGAAAGATATCTTTTTCTCGATAGACATTATCCGAATTAACTTTAAAGAAAAAAATCCTATTAAAATTAGAACTCTACTGGAGCTAATCAGTATCTCATAAGCTCCACAATAGTTTATCGCATATCGTACTCTGACAAGTAAATCAGTATCTCATAAGCTCCACAATAATTTATCGCATATCGTACTTTGGCAAAACAAGTAATCGTTTAATCTCGTCGAGCATTAGTTCATAATACACGTTGGATGAATAATAAAAGAATGAGTTATACTTAATCTTAAAGCTTAAATGAAATCATCCATTTGTTAAGTTGAACTAAAACAATACTCGTGATATACATTCAGATGACCTGTATCAATACAGGTCTCCCACGAGACATATACTTTTGATCTAGCTGTAAACAAATTTTGAAGCCAATCTTGACCTACTTTAAAATCAAAGTCACCAAACTCTCTGTTTCATCGTACAACATAATAATGGCACAAACCGTTTACTTGGTACCACCTTTACTTATCGTATTAGTTAAAAGGGAAGGTAAACCGGAAATTAATCAGTATCGTTCATTCATCAGCAATACAATTTTTTCTAACAGCAATTCGCTTGCTAAGATTTGCTAACTCTCTTAGCAGTGCCGTTTGCAAAAGTCAACAAGGTCATCTTTATAGAATATTAGTCTCAGGCTGATCTCATCATTCGTGATTGAAGATGATCAGAATCGAACATCCAATTTGCGATCCAATTTATAGCACTACAAATCATCCGATGTTGGACAAAAACTATAACTTGCCAAAATCCGCAATAACCATCCAGATGATGAACATATAACAGTTGAATGGAATTACAGATTCACGGTAACATTTAACATTACAATTATGATTCTCAAGCAACAATATTTTCGAATATAAGATCAGGACTAGCCCTCTAAGGAATGAACGGTTAGTAATGCATTGTAAATAATTTATACTCACGTTTTCACTGATTTTAAAGATTTCTGTTGGTCATGACACTTTATAATTAATGACAAAATAGAAAAAAGTTTAAGACTGAGTACCAGGAGATATAGGAATTCCTTCTTAAAGTATGGTAAAAATCTTCAAACATTTTCCAGAAATTGGAAAACGGTATTCGAAACACATTTATTTTTTAAATTTTGACATATGTATCTTTCCAAATTTAAAATTTGGCTCATAAATTACTATACATGGAAAACAAACAGAGAAGAATCTTGTTAAAAATGCGTTATCAAATGCTGGTGGAGAGAATGAAAGAAAGCAAGAAATTTCAGTAGTGATTTTGACGATTTAAACGACGTGATAAAATGGATTTTAAATTTGTGCGGAGGTAGATATGAAGATGTAAACTTCTGAACAAATGAAAAATTAAGATAAATTTGAAAATTATTCTAATACTTAGCGTTTAGATCACTCTTAATTTCCTTTTATACCTTTGAATAACATAATTAAAACAGTTGTGCAGGAAAATTATGCTTAAGGATTACCAGTTATAGCTAGAAATGTGAATTTTCTTCAGAATAATAAATGAATGAAAGTGCATGCTTTCTTGAAAGTAAAATCTTTAAAGAAATCCAAAAACAAATAAAGGAATTCCATATGGTTAATTGGAACAAACATCAGTAGACGACAGACGACATACAATTAAGAATTATATAAATGTTGCAAACTGTTAATATAAAGACATTTTCCAATGGCAGGCTATCGAAAAGAAAGCTATATTTGTTTTCATTCATTTGTTCCATCGTCTTAATCAGCATAATCCCGACACGCACGATCGAATTTACGAAGTTTACGAGCACGGGCATGTTGCTCTAAAATAAGACATTAATCTCTAGAATAAAATTAAGTAAAGCAAACAAATCCAAGCATACTCTGTTCTCGCTTTTGCCGCTCTAAAGCTGTGTCCATATCAATTGTGTTGTATTTGACAAATAAAGGATCCTTGACAACCGCTTCTTCCACTCGAACCAATTCATACGCTTAAACAACAAATCGAAAAGATCTATAACAGAATTCTACTTTGACGTCTAATAATAGAACAAAAATATAGTCAAGAAATGTCATAAAGCTTACTCCCTTGCTGATCGCGGCGGTAAACGGGCTTCTCACCTAGCCAGTGACGAATGGGAGCAATGCGATTCCTTTTTGAACGTCGCAAACCTCCTTCAGTTTCCTCACAGTGTACTACAAGGGACAAACTTGCATTACAGAAATTCAGACATTCCATAACTTTAAAAATGCATAACAGCAATTCCAACAAACGAATAAAAACTGTAGTTCGGTAAATGCCACCTATTTTGCGGGCACGTAGGACAGCAGAATGTTTGTCTTCATTCTTCGCTGCTATGATGTGCACGGGAGAGGCCGAAATATCAGATGGATTGTGTGAATTATCACTAAACGATGGATTTATTTTGATAACTGGGTCCTCCTCTTTGCCTGGTGTATTCACTGATACATTTGATTCATTAAGCACTGCAACATCAAGCATGAGAATTTGCATCCAATAAACACTTCAAATTTTTGCTTATGCAAAAATGATGTATTTTAAAACGAAAAATGAGTTCAATGAATAAAATAGTAGCAGTGGAACAATATAATAAAGTCATCAATGAAATCATATTTTTCACAATTATAAATTCTCGAAAACTGTTCTCTAGCTTCAAGAGTCACAATATATTTACACCCAACTATCATAATTGTCAGACTTTGAAGAGAAAATAGTTCAGTCTTTTGACTGAAACACGATCAGCAAAGTAATCAAATAAATACTTGATAAAATCCTCCGTCGACCAAAGTAATTTCCAGTATCAAAAAGAGGTGTTTTTTCCCGTTTTCGATATTCGTTGACAGTAGTATCAAAAACAATTTCCGGTTCCTCCAAAGGTATATTTTGTTCCTTATCCTTTACGATTAATTTGGCTGTATTTTCAACTAATTTTTCCATTGTATCACCGTCAAAACTTTCAATAACAACAAGCTGAGTATCATTTATTTCCTCTGAAATGCTTTACAGATATTTTCGAAAAGAACAACACATGCAGTTTCCAGAACAAAAAGTCCTTTTTGACTGCGAAGAACAAAATCAAACCTTTAGAAACTTTTGCTGTTGGACTCACATATTTCGGAGACAAGTTGGAGTTCTAAAAACAACAAAGTTGAAAAACTGAACACTGCAAAAAAGTGTAGAAAAGACCACGGCTTTACGGATTTCATGGAAAAATTCGTAGAATAAATATGAATATTACCAGCAAGATTTGAAGTTACCTCAGCACTCTTTTCAAACCGAAGTTTTCCGATTGACGACAATAACTTCGAAGGATGAGGCCGACGTCTATATGCAGGTCCACTTCTCATAACATTATCGACAAGCATCTGGCTTATATCTAAAAATAAAAATAAAAAAATAATTCAACTCTCAAAAAATGCAAAGAAAAAATATGAATAAAATTACCAGTTTTTGCAACGGGTGTTTTTGGAACTGACAGTAATGAATTATCTCCTGTGATTTCCTTCCATCTTTTTTCTGTACTGGAAATTGGTCTTGGCGTTCCACCACTTTTTAAATGCTCGAAAGCAAAACGTGATAATGGTATCTGCGTGACCGAACTCATACAACTTGTGTGCCGATGTCCAAGTTCAGTTTTATTGCATTCCTCAAAAATGAAATCATCTAAGATCATTTATTAAGGAATTAAGATTAATAGAAAAGATGCTTTGTCACAAGACCGAGTAGGTAAATACTGACTTAATCAGTACAATTTGCAATCTGAAAAATTGTTATTCTACCGAGAAAATTATATATAATTTCATACCTGCCACGATGTCTGTTTCGCATTAAGAACGTGTAACTTAGGAGTCAATTCATAATCGACTAAAGCGCTTCGCTATAAAAACATATTTTGGAAAAATTTTTGTACTGTAACAATAAATTTCTTGAAATTTATAATATTACTTTCAAGTTCAACAAATCTCTGCTCAAATGCTACTTTCATCATTAGATTAAAGTAAATCCAATAAAACCAGTACTTTTGATGAAGGAGACGGAGTACCATACTGTGAAATTGCTTTTAATGCACTAGTTGGTACAGGTATCCGAGAAAGTGTAGAAGCTTTCCCAGCAGATAGTTCACAGGAAATACGTGAAGAGCATGGTAACGGACGACGTATTGGTGTCAGCTAAAAAAGTAAATTTGGTCTTTTTCTTTCTTCCGTTATGTTCTGTTATGGATTTATCCTAAAGTTTTGAGATAAAGCAAATAATGACTCTCCCATTTAATTAAAATTCATATTAAGATTAAATAAGATAAAATACCGCATTCTGAGGCAAAATCCGACTATGAAATGATATCGGTGTACCAGAACCTGTCTGCGTAGCGTGACTGAAACACTTCTTTTTAAAGAATTTTTATTGTTCAAAATATTTCCCTTAAGAAATCAAAACTGCATTTGGAAAGTTGGTTTAACTTATGAAATAAAAATTGTGTTGATATTTACCTAGCCAAAGCAGCATGATGAGCGTCATAACGTGGACAAACGTAACAAGCAGATCCTTCAATTGGAGTACTAGTGCCACGTGAAGCTGTAGACGCAACAGATCTCTAAAATAAATGCTGAAAAATTCCAAAAAAAATCGCAAAATTTTCACGGACACCACACAGACCACTTACTTTCCTGAACAAAGGTGTAGCAATTGTAGGTTGTTTCCTGATTACCGTATGTTCCACTACAGTCCTCATATGTTGCTTAGGAGTTTTGAAAGATATAGCAGTTCGGTCGTTTGGACGTGAAGTATTTACACGTGTAATACTATTACCCATCTGCTCCATTAAATCAGAACGAGAAATACGGGAAGCTCGCGGATTTATTGGAGAAATCTATAATAATTACCAAAAATATACAATAATAAAAAAATTTTAATAAACAAAAGAACTGAAAACAAAACCATTTCTATCGAATCAAAGGAAAAGCAAGAAAAAGAATAAGCTAACATACTTCACTTTTTCCACCAGCTGATAAATCAAATTTATCAATACGAGATAAATCAAATGTTGCTTGCAAAGGAGCAGGATATTCAAAAATTTTTTGGTTTGCCTGCTGTGGAGATATTTCATTTTCCTGAAGAGATTATGAAAAACAAGAGCGGAGATTAAAACATAGTCAAAATGACTACAAGACTTTTGATTGCCACAAAATTATTCCGAACTATATTTCCTAATACAAATGAAGTTAATGTCATTAACTGTAATATAAGAACAAATAATTGTAGCCTCTAAACGAATAGTACTTCAACTACTTAAAACTACCACTCTTTTTAATATTAAAAATCGTGAAATGTATTGATATTCCTTATCAATACATTTAACGACTTCAAAAAAGTTACAAAGTTTCGAAAAACTAACATGGTGAATACTGATCAATCCAGCCGTTTGCAATATCTGATGTTCAGCTACTTCCATCGCTTTATTTAAAATCTCCCGCCGTGATATTTTTTTAGCAGTCTACAGCAACTACTTTTTTGCAAAAATAAGCCTATACTTTTGGCTTACGAGTAGTAAATAACAGTCATCTAGCTCATTTAAAAATATGGACGTAAAGGAGGTATCATTTTGGGAAGTTACTCAAAAAAGTATAAATAATCTACAGACATTTTCAACTAAAAGAAACAGTTTTAGTCTAGCCATTAATTTAAATCGAACAAGATCTGTGACTACTTGTGTCTAACCAGTATCAAGAGCTATATTTAGTGCTTCTTTCTTTGAATAATTTTCATCAAAAGCCAGAATAAAAATGTCTATATTTAAATATGTGAAAGAGTTGGTATAAGCTTACTTCATTAGAATCGAGTACAGAAATGTTGTGCTGCTCCTTTTGATCTTCTTGTATTGGATTCATCATAATGCCCTGTAAAAAATTACTCGTTCTCCAAGATAATTACTCGTTAATTATCGAAAAAAAAAATATATACAGTTATACTGAATAATGAAAAAAACCTCGGCTTCCTGCGATTTCTCAACAGTGATAGTCTCATTCGATTTAGGTTCTAACATGGGTTCACATTCTTCACTATTGCCCACGCGATCATTGCTAGTAAGCAAAAGTTTATTATCTTCGTTCTTTTCAACAGTATATGTCAGGTTTGTATCATTGTTCTAAAATTAATAAAGTTTCAAAACAAAACAAAAAATGTCAAAGCATCTTCAAGATCGAGATTTAGAAAATGAAAAAATAATTTAATCAAAATCAACCTTTAGCAAAGTTTGGTTGAGAGTTTCCTGCACATTTTGGCTTTGACAATATGTATTATGATGAAAATATGAAGCTGAAAGCACAATATTTTGATTCTTCAGATTTTAAAGCTTTTCCTGAAAACAATATTTCATCGAAAAAACGATAAGAGAATAAAAAACTTTTACAGCCATCAACTTCCATTGGTTCACCAAAATCGTTGATGTCATTTTCATCACTTGCAGTATCGTCAATAGCAGTTTTTTCTGTTTCATCAATGGCAGTAAGGACGTCTGTCTGCTGACTTCTGCTTACTGAAATATATTTACTATTAATTTAAGGATGATATGAAAGTAAACAATTCCTAAAGGAATAAAAGAGTACAAACCTGAGTCATCGTCTGCACTGTATGATGTTTCAATATAAGTAACACTGAAATCCGGAGTTGGCGCACGATCCGTTAAGACATTAAAATTAGGATGCGTTTCTCTCGCCTCAATCAGATAAAATTACATATCATAACCCCTTCATGCTACATAATTCTGCAGTAAAGTGAACTTCAAACATTTCATAATATCATATTCTCACAGCAATCAGTACACGATTATAATTATGACGGTCAGATAGTAGTTCAAAAAAATTTAAAAAGTAGGGTCAAAAAACTTCGCAGTATTACTTTCTTCAATCGTTCCTTTGCTTCCTTCCGAAGAATTTCCAATTGTTCATTCTTAACTTCGCTTTGTACGGGGGGAATTTTTACTTCATCCAGAAAGTCTGGTGTATCCTCCAGTTCTTCTGAACCATAATATCCTGTATCTTTCCCTCTCCAACCGTATAGCTGGTCAACGCAAATTATTTTCTGAAAACCAAAAACACATATTATCTTCCTGCAGCAGTTTAAAGTAATATTGTATATTCCAATTTCTGCTACATAAACTGATGATAAACAATAAAGATTTGATTGATTAATAGTCCAAATGTCTCCTGATCAGATTAAATCTACAATAGTAAATGAAATAATATAATATGGAGCACTTACACGACCACATTTGATACTTCTGGTATGTTTGAACCATTTCGGTAACATATTGTTAACATCGCGAAAGTATTTCGATTCTGTTTCCACCGCTGACATTCTTTGCTATAAA
Source organism: Acanthocheilonema viteae (assembly GCA_900537255.1). Taxonomy (NCBI): domain Eukaryota; kingdom Metazoa; phylum Nematoda; class Chromadorea; order Rhabditida; family Onchocercidae; genus Acanthocheilonema; species Acanthocheilonema viteae. The sequence goes on from UPTC01000335.1 coordinate 28,338, forward strand.
TGACATAAATCAATACGTGTAAATGTGTACTATAACGTGTAAACGTGTACTATCGTTCCCCATCACCTTTTTACACCACAACGAACATACCGATAAAATCATGCAAGAAGGATTCCCGCCATTGCAGTGGAAAAATAAAATCCGTAGCTATAAGATAGACCATGAAAACATTTCGTATTTGTGAAGAGAGGCAGAGATGCAGAGAAGAAACAAATGACGGTACTGAAAGAGTAATGGAGCGTTGTTCCCAGGAGAGAGAGAGAGAGAGAGGGAGGAGAAGAGTTGTTCTGGAAATGAAGGGTGGAAATCTCGCTTTTCCGCAGTAAAATTACTTTGTTTATAAGTTCAGGTAGACTTTTTTTGTAGGGAATTATTAATATTTGTTAGAATTTCGCTACTGCCCTGCTATGGTACAAGTGGAGGAAGTTCGTTCTACAATTGTAAAATATGATAATGGTAGTGATGAGATCAAAAGGAAGAGTATTAGGATTTGAAGAGAGGATAAAGATTGATAAGAATGGTAGAGAAGCATGTAAGGAAAGATAAATGATTAAAAATGATGAATTCCATAGGATAATGTCCGACCTCAATCATATCACATCATTTGTCTTTTTCACAAATGCAAGTGTGCAAATTCTTTGTATATGAACAACCTATCGAATGTTATAATGTAATCAATAACTCTTTTGGCATTCAATTAGTGCAGATATTACATATGTTCAGTAATAGGACTATTTAAACATTGCATACATTATACATATTGTAAAACTGCATATATTAGATGATATGCAAATTTCAGCGCTAAAAATATTTCTATACAATACAAATTTTGGCTTATCGATGTTTTGAGATATGTCTTTACGTTAGAAAATTTTCAACGTTATATACTGATGATATAACACTCATTTTTATTTCACATAAATTTTAATATCATATGTGTACGTTCCGATATCACGTACGCTGGACATAATTCCAACACAATTCATATTCAATCAGTTTTATATACATTTGAATGCACATATGTTTTTGAACGTTATTCATTTGTTGCTGTCATGTACACATTTCCAAATATCATGCAAGTTTTAACATACAAACTTTTCTTTTACATCACGTTTCTATGTCACGAATCTTTCAACGTCATTTATATTTTTAATGTTATATACTTATTCCCATATCATACATGTGTTTATTTTGCAGTATGAAGAAGCATTAAGCAGCATTGAGATGATTAAATCAGTATATTAGGATGATAATTAGAGATTTCCAAAGAAAATGTCTTGAAAACGAAAGTTTGTGACGAGAATATCTCCGCAAACTTTTTGCTATATTAATTAGGTGTTGAAAATTTCATTTTGAAAGAAGTGACATCTCTCGATTTATATTTTTTGTTAACCGAATTCTATTTTGGATGTTTTTCATTATCAAATTCTGCTAATGTTATTATTCTACAGGTGATGAGTTCGTGGCAAGCAAACATTGAAGTTAAGAAAGCAGCCAAGGATTTCGTGGCTTTTCTTAACAAAGCTGTCACACCGTTTCACGGTATACATATTTCATTGCTTTTAAAATTAGTGATGGTTATTTACTATTGCTAAAGTAAAGTACTCACTGATTTATTACAGATTCAAAAATAAATTTCAAGTCGAAGATATCCAGAAATTAGACATATCTGTTTACTGAATTGACGTGAATTTTACAGCTGTCGAGGAAAGTGCGAATCGATTAAGGAATGCTGGATTTCAAGAACTAAATGAATCCGAGCACTGGACTATTGAACCATCAAAAAAATATTTCGTCACAAAGTATATTTCATTAATTACCTGTGCAAGCTGGAAAGGTATTTGCATTGAATGCAAATCGCTACGAGAATTTTTTTTTTCAGAAACAAATCGACAATTTTAGCTTTTGCTGTCGGTGGGAAATACCGACCCGGTAATGGATATTCTATGGTTGTGGCACACACCGATAGTCCATCACTGAGAGTAAAACCAATTTCAAAATTATGCAGTGATAAATACCTACAGGTTAGAAACTGCTTTTTCTTCTTGCGAATCTTCATGTTTCTGACGGTTAATAATCAGAACAAGTTCAAGTTATGTAATTTTTGAAGGTTGGTGTATCAACGTATGGTGGAGGAATGTGGCGAACTTGGTTCGATCGCGATCTCAGCATTGCAGGACAAGTAGTATACAAAAAAGCAGGTTTTTTTTTCTTCTAATGTTTTAACATTGCAGGATTAGCAAATTTCGATAGTAATGTCCACGTAAAAATTACGGTTTAATCATAAAAACAGAGAGATTTTTTTACAAATGGAATAACAATTTTTGGCGTCATTTCAAGTAAAACTAAACTTTAGTGTTTATTTCTCAGCAGAAAAATTTTCAGGATAGTGCTATTGTGCAGAAATTGGTAAATATTGATGCTCCCATACTTTTCATACCAAATTTAGCAATTCATTTCACTTCTGACTCAGAGCGCAACAAATTTGAGTTCAATAAGGAGACCAATTTGCGACCTATAATCGCCACTATCACAACCGAGAACTTGAATAAAGTAAATACAATATTCTCAATTTTACGGTTTTATGAAAAATTAAATACTTGATGGTTCATCCGAAGGAATGGATGATGTTTTCCATAGTCAGTGAAAGCTGAGTAGACGATAGTTTTTGTAGCTGTTTTCTACAGTCTTCGGATTTGAGAAAATGCTCTTCAAATTCTTAATTTTGAAACATTAGAATACTTATAATTTCAGAAAGGCTTCAGAAAATGTAATCATTTTTTTGAAAATCAGATGAAACAGTAATATTTTCATAAAATTTTGAAAAATGTTGAATAATTGATTGCTGGGTTTCAAAATATTTTAGAATGCGAAGGAATGTTCGACAGATGATGTTGGCATTAATGCTAGCACTGTGATAAACGATCATCATATGGTATTTCTGGACACAATAGCTAATGCCGTTGGCTGTGATCCCAGTAACATATTGGACCTTGACTTATATCTTTACGACCATCAGAAGGCGGTATGGTTTGAGAGTTTACTTGTTTTTTTGCTGTTTGTTGTTGTTCAAATTGTTTGAAGCTTGTCACTATTCAGACCGTTGGAGGAGTTCATGGAGAATTTATCAGTGGTCAAAGATTAGACAATTTGGTTGGTGTATACACATCTATTTCTGGGCTTATGAAGAGTGTTGTAATGGAGGATTCGCTTGCTAATGAAGAAAATATTAGATTGGCTGTCTGTTATGATAACGAAGAAGTGAGTGATCAGTGAACTTTTCGCGATATCTTGACCGAACTTTTGAGACACATCCTTGAATTTTAGTGTGGAAGCGAGTCGGCACAAGGGGCTGCAAGTAGCTTTACCGAATGGGTTTTGAGACGTTTAGCAGCAAATGATTCACAAACGGCATTTGAAGAATCTATGGGAAAATCATTTGTAATCAGTGCGGATCAAGCACATGCAGTGCATCCCAACTATAGAGAAAAGCATGAGGTGAAATCTAATTAATCTTTTTAAATATCTTGTCGCTGGGCATTACAGAGAGTGTCCATCCTTGACGTATTAGTATTGCAGGAATGCCACAGACCAAATCTCCATGGAGGTGTCGTGGTCAAGATAAATGTTAATCAACGTTACGCTACAACGGCTGTTACACATAGTGTTTTGAAACAAATTGCATATCTAGCGGGTGTACCACTGCAGGTGTGAGCTTCTGCGTTGTATGACTTTGATGGATTTTTAAAGCGTTCCCTATTAGAACTGCAAAATATGTAACAAACGAATGATGATGATTCGCTGAACCGTCATTCGTTTGTTACATCGCTGAAGTGAAAGATCATGTGAATTCTCAAAAAATACATTAGTAGTGATGATGACCTTCATTACTCAAGCGAAAAAAACTTCACAACTCTACCTTTTAGACTGTTTGGACACGACTCTCTTCCTACTTTTTCTCTTCCTACTTTAAATACACAGAAGTGTTCTTCGTAAATTTTAAGCGTACATGCACGACATAGTTGCAGAAAATAGTGACTAGAAACGACATGCCATGTGGTTCAACGATCGGACCCATTCTTTCTACTCATCTTGGCATCCAAACAGTAGATGTTGGCTGTCCACAGCTGGCAATGCATTCCATACGCGAATTGACGAGTGCTTCGAGTATCTATCAAGCTACTACACTGTACTCGGTAAGTCCTTAAAAAATTACGGAATAACTGAGAGCTGCCAACTGCCAAATCCAAAAATGAGTAGATGCTGGATTTTTACTCAAATTTAATTAATTTGTATTACTCAAGCAAACGAAAGTCTGCAACGGATAAATTATTCAGCAAGAAAGCTTTGTTTCTAAATTTTTGATTGCTTCAGGTTTTCTACCAACAAATTCCGCATGTTTTGGCAACCATTTTATGAAGAGATTAATGATCTGCTTGCTGTTAGTCTTTGTCAGTTACCTTTCATTTTCATTTGTCACGTTAACACAATTTTTAAAAAAAATTGACAAAATTTGTAATGACAAGTAAACATGGAATAAACATACCAGACAAAGCAGCAACTATCGACTGTATTTACATTAACATTATACATTCAGAAAAAAAGCAATTCTCAACTCTTATTCAAAATATACTTGGCTTTGAAATACTCCAACGACATGTCAAAAGAAAGCTGAGATCAAATATTTTCGTTTTCAAAAGATTCACTAATTTCGCTCATTCGCTATTTTCGATTGCTGTTACACTGCACTCAAAAACATCTTACTCTCAAATTCGCTTGAATCTATGAATAAGTTGAAATTTCGTTTGAATAATGAAATGAATTAATATAAAGTAATCAATAGATAAGCTGGTTTTGCATTTCTCTATGTGCATCCTAAAATTTTTGGAAACAAACAGAAGTCTATGTCTCACTCAAAAACATCTTCATGCTCACACACATATTTGAAAACATCACGAGGTGTTTTTAACTTCTCACTATCCAATTCCGGTATCTCAAAACCGAATTCATCTTCCAGTGACATGACAATTTCAACGTGATCCAAGGAATCGAAACCCATATCTTTGGTAAAATCACTATCTAATGTCAGCGTCTCCTTTTTTTCTTCTGGAAATCGATCCCATGCACGAATTGCTTTCATAACTCGTTCCTCAACCTAAAAATCTACGAATTAATAGTTCGGAGGAGCAGTACAACTACAATTACTTTTGTCTCTGCTCGTATACAACTCTATAAAGAGAGGACAAACTTCTTCAAAAGTAAGCTTTTTCGGTGGTGTGAATGGTCCCATATCTTCTATGGTTCTTGTTGAATGACACATCGGAGAGGTCACAAAGTTTCTGGATATCGTTTCCAGTTGTGATGCTCTTAACTGATGCATCCCACGTGAGCATAATATCGCAGACCGCGCAAAATTTCTGCTAAAAATACTCAACCACATCCCCTATAAAGGAAATCATGATAACACTTCCATACTAATCTGTAGCATGCAAATGAAAACACGCAATATGTCCAAACAAAGTAAGCAGACATGCATGAAATCCTGCAATGGCTCTTAACGACAAATATAAACGTCTTCGTATTTATTTTTATATTATGAATATAGTCTTCTCAAACCTTCTTTCTCAGCACAAATATGTTTCCACTCTCGCACAAAATAAAAACCCGCAAAGTATTACAAAATCTCGACACTGCCAGGTCTACATGTCCCGAGTATATTTTAGACTTCAATTACGCGCAATTTATTCTTTTTTGAGCTAAGTATTTGAAGAAATTGCAGAAAAAGCTTCAGAAATCATGCAGTGCCATGATGATAACAATATTTTATTTCAATAAAACAGATTCAAATGAAACATTCCAGTAAAAATTTTACAATCACTTGTGATGTTTACGAAGATTCGTAAGGATTGCCTGAATCTCATCACGCTTTCTCTTGGCACGAACATGCGAACCAATGCGCCTCTTCAAGAACTTCAGTGCCTTTTTGTCTTTGCTAAAATGTGAGAAAAATCAAAAACTAAGCAAATTTTCCACAGTTAATTTATAGACACAAAGTCTACATACTAAATTCTCAAAAACCAAATATTACCTGATTCTCAGCAGTTCCATCGTTCGTCTTTCATAAGGTGCAAACCCAGCCACCTCACGAATCAGTTCACGAACAATTTTACTTCTTTTGGTTATACGTCCTTTACGTCTATTTTGGCGTACTTTTCGTTGATTTTTCGTTACCTACAAAATTTAAGCAAAATATACAACGTTTGAACATATTTCAGTGGACCACTAGACCATTCTAATTTCCATTGCCACTGGAATAAAAAAAAAGAAACCTTGTAACCAGCATTAAGACCCACTGCAACCGCTTCAACTGCAACCATTTTGCTCTCTGAAAAAAGGAATAAGAAAACAATTCAAGAAATTTCAGTTACAAACCGCATTCATACGATCATAATGAAACATAAATACCCTAAATTTGATGCGCAGTGCAACAATTATAAATTGGAAGAAAAATGCAAAATACATTAAGATTTATTAACTGGAGAAATGCAAATACTTTCATTGTATAAAAATAAAAACATCCGAATTTTGGAAAAATATGAAACTTCACCAATTTGACTGGTGTGTTGAAATTTCAAACAAAATAATGTTTCATAGCTACACAAAAGTACACAAGCCACAGCATGAAAGTAGTAAAAGCGAAAAGTGAGAAAATTGCAAACGTGGCACGTGGTACAAGTTAATTAGTTACAATTATAAAATATTGTACAAATTGTATTTACAAATTGACTGGCAATTATAATAAGTAAATATCCTCATCCCCAGTGAAAAATAGTCTTCGATTTACCTATATTAATCTCATAATGGTTTCAAAAATTAACAAATTTCAATTTTACAGACGTAAAAAATTCATCAATTAAGTACTGTTGAATTAAACAAAGAATGATAATCCAAAAATACATCTATATCCTGAAATCCTGCACGAGATTTATCAGCAAAACCGCGATGCTTTTACATTAGGTTTATCAGCTATTTTCAGTACTACTGGAAATACTGACAAATCCGCGCAATTGCAATGTACACTTGGTTCAAAAGTATTTCATTTAAAAATACGATAATAAAAAAACGAAATACAACGCAATAAATTCAGTTTAAATACGCAGGACTGTAGGTTATAAATATGAAATAAATTAAAATTACAACGAAACGAAATCAAGCTGATACATTTCCTATAAACGATGATTAATTTAAGAGAAAAAAGAATGAAGCTAATTTTACTCAACAGAACTTCTAGTTCTAGTTTGCTCGATTCTAAAGTTTGTACTAAGTCGCACTGGTGAATGTGAATGATGATCACGAAGCGACATTCTCCTCTTCTTTACAACATTTGTTTGTCCAGCATTTTTACATCCAACTGATTTCAATAAATCAGATAGGCTTGATGTCATGTAATTTGTAGTTGCTATTGAAGGACCAAATATATGGACATAAGGGTGTGTTCTTTGCTTATAATTATCTGCTTGTGCCTAAAATAAGAAACTTTGATAAACAATGGTGTGTTTTCCAGGAAACTAAAATTTGAGCTTTTACTAAAAATGATCTTGTAAATCCCAAAGGAAGAAAAAGGGAACCACATATTTCCCTACCCTAAAAGTGCAGAAGTAATAGCATTATTCAATTCATGAACTAACCAGAAAACTGCTAACGATGCAAAATGGAAATAAAGCACCGAACAAAAATGCATTGAACATCATATTATCCGTAAGACTAGTGAGAAGGGTAAGCACAGTGCCATAACCCAAGAAATATGGCCAGTTACGTTCAATAAGATTGACACGTGCTCGTAAGCCGATTCCAAGCGACATCCACAAGTACTCAAAACTAAAAAATAGTGATAGACCGAACACATATATAGATGCTCACTTAACTTTGCAATTAAAAACAAATCTTCAAATTACGGCTCCTGCAACGATTTAGCAGCCATCTCGATTGGCTACACACATTGTATTCATCAATATTGCATAGATACTTTACTTAGATTAAAAAATTTTCAAAATAACGCGATGAGCAACAAGATTCTTCATGCCTTCAGTCAAATCATACATATGCTGGAGATAACTACAGAAACTTTACAAAAAAACTGCACCGGCAAAAGATAAAGTTAGTCGACGTTATCACACTCACTAATATAAATGCCATTTATGCAATCGAATACTAAATTGACGTTGAAAAAACGGTGCATATTCCGTTACCAAATAAATATTGTTTTCCAAAACGAAAAGACTAACCTGAATAATGAATTAAGCAAGGTTATGTGGATAAAAGCAAATGCCGTAGAAATGAAGGGTACCGGGATACTGTTGACGAATAGCGATTGTAAAAAAAAGATAGAATCAAGAAGTATCGAAGAACAAAAATCACCGGTCACTCGACTAAAAATTAATAAAGTTTTTCATGTCTCAATGTTGAAGACGTCGTTCAATCTACCTCCAGTTGTTGAATTTCTTTACAAATAGCAGTTGCAAAATTCAGTACTCAGTTAAAATTATCGTTTAGTTATCTCCTGTATATGAAATGAACAATGAATATGCGAAATCCATAGAAACAAAAGCACATCAATTAATCATACCTTAAGGACAGGCTTGGAGTATGTACACCCGTGTATTTCAGTGAAGCGTTTGCAATATCAGAAAACCATACACTATTACATATTCGTGAAATAATCAGTGCAGAAATACATACCGACCCATGAAGTAATCGAAGAAATGTTGATGTTTGATTAGGCATTGTTACACATAATATAAAGACAAGTATCATGTTCAAAGTGAGCGAATAGATAAGTCTGAAAATCGATAAACACTCATTTTTATTCATAAAATCTTCCTCCCTTTTTTTGTTCCGTTTTGTCGAAGTACTGTGATAAATGTTCATTAGAGAAAATTTATAATTACCCAGTGATTGCTTTCGGTTTTGCAACCATTTCAACATTACGTTTCTCTTTCGTTGCACTAGCCTGTCGTCGTTGCTGGAGCACAGTAGTCATCTTTGGATGCAACAGCTCCTTTTGTTTATCCTCCATTTTCCTCCGCTCCACATCTGAGATCTGATCCAATTTATGAATTACCTGAAATTCATTTTAAGAGAACTACGATTTGTATTTAATACATAAAGAATAGTGATAAAAGATCACTTAGCAAGGCCAATCTGTCTTCAAATGTTCTAACATTTCTTTCTGGCGTATACAAATCAAAATAAAAAACTTCTGTGATCTGTAGCTTAATGACATCTCTGCGTTGAAGTGCATCGATGTGCATGCTTCCACAGATATATTTACTTTCGCTTTTCAGTACTCACAGTGCACCACGATGTAGCTGCACGGCGTATGTTGGAAAAGCAATTTGCAATGATGCCATGCATGAACTAAGTTAATATATGCAATGAATATAGTAAAACCCATGTCTTATATCATATATCTACGCAATGTTAGACAAATATATTCATCACAGATACATTTATTCTTTTTCTAATTTCAGAACTTACTCAAAATTGATATATTTTCCCAACAAAAATTCTTTATAAATGCTTACGAAAAGACTTTTCAGCGAATCTCGCAAACCACATAAGTAATCACACATGCACGCCGGCAAACCCATAATCGTCCACAAAATCCTGCCCCACAGCACCACTGGACGTTCTCCGGTGCAGACACACCGCTCACCCGCACACCACTGACCACTTCCACTAAATCTGAAAATATCTATAAATAGAATATGAAAAGTCACAATAATAATACATGCGCTATAACGGAAAATAGCCGGACTGTTCACAATAAAATACCAGAACTATACGGAACGAAGAAATACTTACTTAAATCATTCTTCTTGACCGTAATAATATATAAGAACAATTGTAGCCCATGGTTGAAATGCCCTTAATGCCCGCGACATACCGGTACATTTACCACCCCTGTGTGTCGAACCGTTCATCTCCTTTCTGCCTATAAGTATTGGCGAATAATCAATTGGTCTGAAGACGAATAGCCAAAAATCGATAAACTGATCTTATTTTTTCTCTGTTACACTCGCTATCTACGAATTACATACTCTCTATTAATTTTCTCGCTTGTCTACCTTTCCTAAAAATTCTATAAAAAGCTGCACAAACTTCAACTTCAAGCAGACGCCGTACGATTGTTCTTCTCGGAAAAGAAAGATAACTTTTTAAGCGGATATGTTTTTGTTTTCGTTCTGTTGCATTAACAATTAATTAAAAAGACTAATTTTGAAAAAATTGAAACTGTCATAGCTGTTTTAATAATTCGTAATTAATTTCTTACTTTCCAAACAAGAAAGCTCGAAGATTGCTGAAGTCGCACGTGATCGATTTTTCTAACCTATAAGGTTGAGAGCAATTTTACTGGTTGGTTGTTGCGTGTGTGGTGCGTATTTCACGTGGATGAGTGGACATAACTTTATATTAATGTATAAAATCTTGACTATTTTCTCATTATGTGTGCTAAAATATAAACTAATGTGTACATTTAACTATACCTGCTGTTACGTAGGAATTCCATCCATGTAGTTCTATCAGCTGTATAGACTTCTAGGAAAACACAAATTCTATGTAAAGTGTGTTTATCTACGGAGAAATGCTCATGGAGATACAACGTCTTCTTGTTTGATCAAATTACAGCTTTTTTGATGCTTCTGAAGTAACTACTTGGAAGCATTCATGTTTATTAAATTATCATTTGTGAGCCCGGTTTTTTTTTTTGCTTAAATTTTCTATCCTGTAGCAATTGATGATTTTAGTTGTTAGTTTTGTCTTCAGCATAGGAAACTCTAGATGCCGCCACGAAAGGGTAAAGTTAAGGAAGAGCAGCCAGTGGTTACATTGGGACCACAAGCCAAGGAAGGCGAAAATATATTTGGTGTCGCACATATTTTCGCATCGTTCAATGATACCTTTGTTCATGTCACTGATATATCTGGTCAGTTGATATTTTTTTATTTTATTATTACACATAAAAGTGTGTTTCAACTTCCTGATCACTTCAATTGGTAGAGAACTGAGTTTCGATTTTTTCCCGGTGATATGTATTTATAAAGTTACATGTATAAAGATGCGTATTCCAAAGTTAGACGTATGAAGAAGGAATACTCTTCTGGTTTCAAATATTTTACCATTAATATTACGACCATGGGTCGCATCTAAATTCAATCCAATTTCAATCATCAGTTATCTGCCGTTACTCTGTAACATTTCATTTTTTTTCTTGTTTTAAAAAATGTGAAATTCGAACAATATCTTCAAAATCTGCTTGTGTCAACAAATTTAATGGACGGAGACTTTGTGTGTTTGTTGCGCATTCATGTGTACTTCAGTTCAGTCTCTAATGGCGAACTGTGGAAGGGACGAATGCTAAATTATCATTTGGTGTATTTCTTGAGAGGCTTCTTATACGCTTATTCGATTATAACATCAAATTACAGTCATTTTTTATGATATTTTTGGAGTTTGCATCTACAGTAGGACGTATCTTCCACATTTTAGCCCTCTATTATATGAGTTTATATACAGTATAAGGTTACGATGAATTTTCACCTTTTTAAAAGTATTTGATTTAGGTCGAGAAACAATTGTACGTGTGACTGGTGGTATGAAAGTAAAAGCGGACCGTGATGAAGCATCACCCTACGCTGCTATGCTTGCTGCGCAAGACGTTGCTGAGCGCTGTAAAGCAGTAAGTTTGCTGTTATTTTTGTCAAGTATAGTCAAATCAGCAAACGGCGCTGAATAGTTTGAATTTTAGAATAAATAAACTTCGGAAGGTAATGAAAAGTTGCTTTCTGGTTCATGCAGCTGTGAACAGGATGCTTAATAAATAGCTTTGAAATATGACAGATTGATAACATATGCTTAAATAGATTTTTCCTAAATTATATTTAGAAGAAATATCAAGCAGTCAGGCCTAATTTATCAGTTGCCTTTCTGAGTCATAATGTCTCTGCTGATGTAATTTCCTGAGGGTTGTGTTGTTTCATTAATGTTTATCTTTGTTATTGTTAATTTGAATACGTACAAATTTTCAGTTATCAATTAACGCTTTGCACATCAAGTTGCGTGCAACGGGTGGAACAAAAACAAAAACTCCAGGACCGGGAGCGCAATCGGCGCTTCGTGCATTGGCTCGTTCTGGTATTAAAATTGGACGGATTGAAGATGTAACACCTATCCCAACAGATTGTACCAGACGTAAGGGTGGCCGTCGTGGTCGCCGTTTGTGAAGTTTTTTTTTTTTAAAGTTTGTGTGCGAATCAATATAAGTTTATATGATTGGTTGTTATTATGGTTGATAAAGTTTATGGAGAGTATTGTTTTGTGTTGGCAATGAAGACCCAGTAAATTTGGTTGAAAAGGTTGATTGATTTGTGGTCAAATACAGTTATTTCTTCACATACGACAAATGAAACGGTTCATTTATGGCCTGTGAAGAAGTGTGAATGTTAACGAAAGAGTGTGGGATGGAGGTTATTAATATAGCAAATATGTTTGATGTTGTGGATCGTTACGGCCATTCATTGTCTATTGCGAAAGGCAACCGAAGCTGTGCAAATATTTTTTACAAGGACACAGTTATACAATACCCTGTTGACAATGTTGATGAATCATGGGCACTGCATAATCCATTGAATTTTTAGCAAAAGGTAATAAAATTAACAGATATAGTTTTGAAAAGTCATAATTTGATTGACTGTAGTGATGTACTGCATGGCTTATACCATGGCTCTGTTAATATGCATCCAAGCATGCAATGGTTTGTTTCCGGCTTTTTGCTAAAATAAGAAATATTATTAGAAGTTCCATTCATTCACTTTCGATACCACCGACACTATGACCAAAATTTATAAGTCAGTGAATTAAACTTAAGACATCTCTGAAGTGTAGAGGAAATTTTTAATCAACAAATCTGATCATTTGTGGTACGTGAGGTAGCATGCAGAATCCTGCTTTAAAGATCGTTTCGCATATTTGAGATAGTTCTGGAAATTACATTGCAGGGAGTAATTTCATTTTTAGGGAAATTTTTTTCACGCAACATTTCAGAAACACCGTAGAAGAGATGGCTATATTTGCTAGGAAAATGTTTTTGAAAGTAAAAATTTTGCTAGGATAATTTTTGCAAGTGCTTTTCCATTCGTCAAATTAATTTTTAGGTATTGGTCGTTTATGTCGAAATGGGGTACAATGTCCGGATGGACAGTACTGCATTTGGGGAAAATGCCTTTGCTTCAATGGGCAAGTTCTAATGAACGACAAATGTATTGTAGACTTTTATTGCCGGAACGGTAAAGAGGTGCATTTCCTCGTCTGATGTCTGACATTAAATGACAAGTTAATTATTCTAATATTGAAAAATTGAAATTTTTAAATAACTTTATAAAAAATGGAGAAAAGAAAATTTTCAAACTCATTACGAATAAATTTCACTATTAAAATGAGGTTAACAATTATCACCTCACCCATTTAACAACAACTAATCGAGAATATACAACGAATGAGTAGGAAGTAAAGTGAAAATTTTGACAAATTGATTACCATAATATTGCACACTTGTCACGATATTTCACATGTGTTAAATACAACATTGCATTCTTATAAAGGTCGTAATATGTGTAGGATAAGCTGAAGGTTATGTTCAAACAATTCTTAGCGATTAAGACAGTTCTTATTAATCATAAAAATTTCCATTTAAAATTACGCTACGGTATGCAGCACTGTAATGCTGTAAGTAAATTTAACATGTTAGGATTTCAACAGAATCATGAACTAAGTATTTTATACAGGCCTGATATTATTATCGATTTTTTAAATTCTTTTTCTAATTAACTTTTATATGCTAATCGATATTTACCACAATATATGCCAATTTTCACATATATTGTAATAAATATCGATTAGAATGCAAAAATAAATTTCGAATGTGATTTAAAATCAATGAATGTCACTAAATTGTTACATATTATCGTTTTATTTACTTCATATATCAAATTTATATTCTTATTTCCTAATTTATTTTAATTGTTTTATTATTTCTAATTTCCAATAATTTTATCCCATAAGATAAGAGTAGAATTCGTCATTGTTTATTAAAATTGAAATTGAGGTTTATCATAATGGGCAGTGCTATTATCTAGCAGCGATCGGTGACAAATGCCTTATCAATGAGCAATGTTATGGCGAATCGTTCTGTGTAAACAGTTCTTGCACCTGTCTTCACGGTTCATCATTATAACATTTCTTTTAATTTAGCTATGATCAGATTTAGCAAGAAACATTTAGTGAAAATTTGAAAAAGAATAATCTGTCATCCTAAGACATCAAGTAAGTCCGAAATTGTAACTCCTTATTATGATAGATTTAAATTTGACTCCTGACACTTAAATTCTTTTCTTTTTTACCGGTCTTCGAATTTATTATCAATAGGTGTTTCACATGCAGTCTAATTCGGTATTTATCTTATAGCGCTGTAGAAATGATAAGAGCGTTGTAGCATTCAGATATGACAATAGATTTAAGCAACTGATGTTGCCAATATAATGCCGAGAAAAATAAACGAAATATACGTAGTCTTGAGGAACTTCTATTAAGTCATCACCAAACGTCACCACTGATATCTGATAAGAGAATGAGGATAAACTAGTAGGATAGTTTATATAAGATGTCGCATATCATCAAGTATCACCGTTTGTCTAAAAAACATGCAAATTCTTCAAAAACATTCAAAAAATTCAAATGCAACTTATAATTATTAATTTTACCAAATAACCGGTCGAACAATAATATAAGTAAATAAACTATGAAAAGAATTTATAAAGTTTTAAATTTGTTTTCATCAAATCTTCAAACAGTATGAATGTGTCGGTTAATCTTTTTCTTTTTAAACAAATAAATGATTTATCATAAAAATCTCAAATTAGATTAAAGCATCATAAAAGAAGTTAGAAGATTTGATTTTTGTTTCTGGATTAAATTTTCCTGCAGAAACGGTTAACGTGAATGGATTATGTCTAAAAAGCAGTTCCCATTCTACCAGTCAATGCGAAATTCATCAAGTCCTTGTCAAAGAACAATGCTTAAATATTGCTGTCATTGGTGAGATATGTCAGGTGGACGCGCAATGTTCCGGTGGCGCTAATTGCTTAAATCAGCGCTGTTCATGTCCATCAGGAACTGTTCAAAATGAACAAATGTTTCTTATTTGCTTTTGTTAAATTTTAAAATTGAAATATATTTTGATGCTATTCAAGATAACTGAGAGAATTACTTGAAAGTAGGAAGAAAAAAAAGTGGTGACAGGAAGGTATATTTGGCTTTGTATATTATAAGTTTTTTATATTTTACCCAATGTCACTAAATTAATTGTAACGGAGAAAATAA
>UPTC01000336.1:525-29208 GCA_900537255.1 Acanthocheilonema viteae
TGTGTGTGTGTGTGTGTGTATGTGTGTCTGTGTGCAATTTATTGAGTTGTGGGCAAAGTGCTGTAATACCGCAGCAGAGGTGCGTATATAAGTGACGTAACCACACTGATCGTTGAACAGCTGACAGTATTTCCTCGAGAACATTTCAACAAGCCACACTAATCAAAAATTTTCGAAAGCAAATAATATTTATCCATGACTTTGTTACACAACCAATAACAATTAGCTATAAGTAATTCCGATTTCATTCAAGTACACTGATTTATTTATTTTTGATAACAGTATGTTTAAGTTTACATTTCACATGATAGTATTTCACATAAAGATAAGGATGTACAATGCAAGACTGTCACTATGATTTTACTGATGAATAAACATTATGATCATTATTAACAATTATTATTACTCATTATAATGAAATTTTGTAAAAATCTTGCGATAAAAAGTGAACGAATGATAAGGAAATGGAAGAAATCATTTTACATTGGTTCAATTTCTCAGAATTCTATGTCCAATTATTTTTCTTCTTCTCGAATGTGATTTATCAATTCCATGCTTATTGTCGTGTATTGTTAAGATGAATGAGGAAGAAGAATTGAAATTGGTCGGAATTGAAGTTATCGCATTAAGCTAAATGAGGGATATCAAAAATGTCAAAATCATATCATCTAAATTAATCTTATCTGATTTGCGATCTGATCGGACAAACCTTACTTCTTTAACAATCAAGATAATGTGTTATATATGATTGTGTCTATGGAAGGAAACCAATTTTATTTAACGGCCAATGCCATTCTGCACTTGTACTATCCAAATTTAAAATAAAAAGAAATTTTTACGACGGACCATATATAGCATAGCTAACAAAGCTAAACCTCAAAAATTTTCGTGTGAATTTTCTTTTCATTCTCCAATCCCATCAATCCCATATGTTTGCCTCTTTTCACATCTCATTTCGACAGTTTGTTAGATGTTAAACACAAAGAATCGCAGTCATTCATCATTCATTATTCGTTAGCATAATCATCATCATCATCATCGTTGTTATCGCTATCACTGCCATTATCAAAGTGATTAGCGAAAGCAGTAATGGTAGTTGTGGTAGAGGAATTCTGGTTAGAAAGATGGCATTATGTAGCATGGAACATATTGTATGGTTTCTTTGATGGTTAGTTATCCCATGTGGCTTTTGCCTATGCAAGCAAGCAAGTAAACAAGCAAGCTAGCAAGCAAGCGGGCAGGCAAGCAAAGAATAGCAATACATTTTGTAGCAAGCAAACATCCACAAACATCTACCGGCCGATCAACTATTCCCCTATCCACCACATGTGGCTTTATCCCCTCTGATATCGTCATTCATTCAATTCCATTCCACTCCATTCAATTCCATTCCATTCCATTCAATTCAATTCCATTCTTACATTACATTTCTCCATTCTATTCCATCACGATATACCTCAGTTTTTCATCCGTTCAAATATATTCTTTTCCATTCCATTATTTTATTCTGATATATGCCATTCACTTGATTTTAATACGTTATTCATTTCATTACATCCCAATATATTGCATTCTTTTTCTTTTACATAGACATTTTTCGTTTTTAAGCTATGTTTATTTTGTCTAAATTATCAAATATGGAAAGATGGTGAGACATAACGGAGACAGAGAGAGAAAGAAACGTGAATGCAAGGATTTTGTTGATAATAAATTATTGAAAGTTTAAAACTTTTGTTGAATCGGTCTGAGTAAGTTAATTATAAAGTTAATCCAGAAATAACAGGATTACTTATTATTGAAAGATAGAAAAAGAAGAGAGAGAAATAACGGTTTAATACATTTGTTATAGTATTAATTGCTAAACTTTAATTCATTTCAATAAAATCATATTTACTTTGGGAGAAGTTTTTTGACATTTTTGTATCTATTTATTTATTTCAAAACTTCAGATTTTTTTTTTTTTAAATCTTTAAATAGAATTTTGTCACGTATACACTCACACAGATAGACATGTGGCAGTGCAAAAATTATAATAAATCATAATTTGCTAGATTTGAAATTTCAAGATTTCTCTTTCCATTAAGGATTTACAGGATTACTTTGATGAAAACGGATTAGTCGGATAGGCGGGAAATTAGCTATAAATCATTAAAAGATTCGCTGATTTTATCCACTCGAAAAGCCGTCCAAATCGATTTTCACATCACAAATTCATTATTTCTTCACCTCATTTAGCCGAAACATACAAACGTATTATCACGGTTACCATTCATCCATCATTTCATTTCACCCTCTTTTGCCGGTATATCTCCCTTCGGTTCCCGGTGTTTCCGGCATTTGTTTCCCCCGCATTATCCCTCCCATCTCTCTCGTTCCTTTTCTCTCCACTTTACAATATTTAATTTAAATAAATTTCAAAGTGAATGACAAAATATGTGACAATCGTGGAATAATAAAAGAGAATTAAAAAAGAAAAAGTATAATGAAAAAACTACAATTTAAGACAATTTATTCTCGAAAAAATTCAAGAATATTTAATTGGAGACTTGACGTGAAGAATTTGTTGTAAGGACTAATCAAGCATTAAAATTTGGTGATTTTTGAAGTCTTTTTAAATTTATGCAAAATCAGAAAATAAATTGTTTTTATTATTATCATTACCCTTTTATTATTACTATTTCTTTAATTAAATAGTTGATTAATTGGAAGATCTCTTTCATTTCCTCCTTTCTTTGAACGACCTTTCATATCTCGAAAACCCAAAAGCAGGTCCTCCCCAAATTTCTTCACTTCAAATTCCTAAATCAACTATCTGCTTTTCTAGCTTCGCCAGAATCTTGAATTAACTCTTTCCTTTCTGGAATTCGAGAGCGACCTTTTGCCTTTCTGTAATCTCAAATCTATGATCTTTCATTTTAATTTATTCGGATGAAAGAAAAGCAAAAATTATTGGAAAACGATAACTTCATTTTCAGAAACACAACGAGATTTGCGGAAAGATAAACACGAGAACACGAAAAAATGCTCCATTTCGTCTTTGTCGACTAGACGAAAAAAAGTTTGGTAAATTTTTTAATTTTTAATTTAATAAATAAATTTTCAATTTCATTAAACAGAAACAAAATTGCTATAAATTTTAAAAACGTTAATTTTCAATCGTTAATTTTCAATAACTAACTTCTTTGATATATGCCTCTTTTTAACACATTTAAGGTGTCCTTTTCTAAAATTTCATTTTATTCTTGATCAAGATTTAAATTTCTTTTTCTTCATAAAATTTAATTTTCTCAAAAAGATATAAATTTTTCGAATTCTTAAAAAATACAACAACGTATTTTAATTGTGAAGTATTAATGAACGATGAATAAATGTGTCCTTCCTTGCACTGATATTAAGATAAAGATGAACGAGAAGGGAGGCGCGGGATGAAATGAGGGGTAAAAAAGAGATGGGGGAGGAAGAGGAGGAGGAGGAATGAACTTGTCGTTGGGATTAGTAATGGTAACTAACAACGATGGTTGTTAACGAACTTAAATCAAAACCGATTAACAATCTGATTTTTTCATTATCATTTCTTACTGTTGTTTGTTATCGAAGGCAACAAGGATGATAATGATAATTGATAGTGACAATTGATAGGATGTTAAATAACTGTAGTATGACGAATTCCGATGATATATTGATGACAGGAAGGAAAAGAAAAGGGAAGAGAAACGATTATTTGAGAAGGTTGAAATAAAAAAAGGAGAATAAGAACAAAAATTTGATGCCAGCTGGAACAGGCAATATCATCAATTTTTTAACAATAACATGTTTGTTTCTCTTTTTTGTTTTCAACTATCAATCTCACCGTATTATATTTAATTCTCACCGCTGATAAGCTATAACCAAGCCTTATCAGCTGAAAGAAGCATTTTGGTTTTTAAGAATTTCTAAAAGGGTATAATAGTGAATGCAATTTTCAAAAAAGCATTAAACGGCTCATAGATTTTATAGCTTTTAGCATATTTTCCATCAAACAGTTTTTTTTTTCTTTTGCGGTTACAACTGCACATATAATGATGTGTTTATACATTTTTGCATATCTACATGAGGAATGTAATCACTATATAGGATTGCATTATGCAAGATGCCACATGCATGTATTGTTTGCAGTGTGGTGATAAAATGCATTCATAGTAATTACAGTATGTAGGACACATACATGTTTGCAATGTGCAAGATAGCAGATTTACATTGATAGCAATAATAAATGCAGAATGTATGATGCATTTATAATAGATATCACAGTATGCATGACATATTAAGTGCAATATGCAAAATATAATATATATATATATGAGAATATGATTGTCAAATTATAGATTTATAATTTGACAATAATTTATAGGAAGCAAATTTGCCTAAAAACTTTGTCTATCTTAATTAAAACGGTTTGTTATGAATGATAAAGTCAACTTTTTCCATTTCAATCAACAACAGTTATTGATTAGCACCTTTGTAAACCTCAAACAGCTGTGGTTGTTTTCATTATTCCTCCACATCCTTTCAGTTCCTCTCCCCATTCCTTCTTTTTTATGTCATGTTTCTCGAAATGTTCACATATCTTTGATGCCATCTGAATCAGTTGTTCGATGCTTCCCAACCACCCAACAAATCAATCCATCTAAATACCACCCACCCATCAATTCATTTCGTTCATCTTCTTGGAGGCGACCTCACAGTGAAGATAGGCTTTCCTCTTCATTTCCTAGCACTTTTTCTCATTTCTTCCCGTTCCATTAATCAAATTTTAATTAGTAATTTTTTCTTGAAATTCATTCATTATAATTAATTAATTGGTTTTATACAACATAGTTTTTCCGGAAATTTTCTGGAATGATTTTTTGAATGTTTTTATGCATCATAAAATTTTCGAGATTGATCATAAAAACTGATTATCTTCCAATAATAATTAAATTAAAGTTTCAAATCGATCTGATAAATTGTTGTCAGATTTTATCATATGAATTTTGTATTTTACAACCTCTTTTTTTAAGCTTGGCATTTAAGTTTTTTTTTTATAAGTTTTCCGTAACTTTGTTTATTATATGGAAATTTATTCCATAAACTTTTCGTGAATTTTATAAAATTTGAGAAATTTTCCACATACTTTTGTTTTATAGTTTGCAATTATCAATAAGTTATTATAATCATCAATAATAAATTGCATCAAATCATTTAATGATTAGGTGAAATTCTTTCATTTACCGTTGCATTTCAGCCAATAATTACGTTTCGTATAACAAACAGTGATAACATGAATTATCATCGAAACATCCAATTGATGAAGTAAGCAATGGTAAATGCCAGAAACAGATAACTTTGACAAAATCAATACATTATTTTGTCACTCCTTAATTACATTCAGTCACTTTATTGATCCTTTTTTTAATTTATAAAATTTAGAATAAATAATGGATACAGATGATTATGAGAAGACGTTAATTGCGCTTGAAGAAGCGCTAGCAACAACTACAACAACAACAAAGTTACTACCAACCGGATGTCCCAATGTAATTTGCACCGCACTGCCTAGTCATTGGCGCAGTAACAAATCATTGCCGTTACCATTTACCGTATTTGCCCTGGGACCGGTTCCGGATGGAACGGTCGTTACCGTTGCAGCTGGAAATGAAGAAAATTGTTGTGCTGATCTGCGAAATAATCGTACTCAAATGAATGGACAAATTGCCCGTTTCAATGATCTGAGATTTGTTGGTAAAAGTGGACGAGGTAGTATTTTTTTAATCAACAATAAATTTAGAAAATGACCAAATAATCATTTTAGGATATGTTATGATTAATACACTAATTATTAAAAATGCAAAACTAATAGGAAGGAATTATAATAGTCAACTATTTATTACTTATTGGATTGATAACATTTCTTTCATTTCTCGTCCAAAAAATAATATGATTAAAATCTAAAAAAAACGAGCGCTTTTTGATTATTTGTTAAAACAAAGAAATTTATGAAGATAGAACAAGTAATAATTGCTAAAATACCTTTTTTACATTATGGAAGTAAATAATTTGAAATCTTACGAAATGGTGGTTTGTTTTGAAAAAGTTTCCTGAATTCATAAAATAGTAATTAATGAAAAGTAAAATTTTCCCACAAATTTTAAAATCAAATTCTACCAAATTAACTTGGAGTAAAGCAGAGCTGTAACATAAAACTAAAATATTTATACTGTGTCTTTCTTGTTCTAATAATTTTCTTTTCTTCATTCCTAACTTCGAATAGTACCTTTTTCATGTGCTAACTATAAAGTTTCAATTCATTCATAACTTTTTGAATCTCTCTTTTGTCTACCGAAGAATTAAACTTAATTTATCCATGCTATATTAGTATTTTTTAATCAATTTCATTTTCAGTTCAAACATTTCTTCTAATTATTAATTTTTCTCCTTTACTTCTCAGTTTTTTCTTATTTTCTTCCTTAATTCTTGTTATATCGATTAATCATCTATAATAACTTTTTATACACACTTAGACAGCAAATTATATTAATCATTTCAATTTCTAATTATATGCTGTCAACTGTTTCACTAAAAAATTCGTGCTTAATTTTGCTATTCTTTTCTGCCATTTAGTCTTTTCCTCTCTTCTTTTCTTCTCTTCCTCTCTCTCTTCCTCTCTCTCTCTCTCTCTCTCATTATTTTTCCCACGAATGCATAAAAGCAATTTTTTCTATTTTATTAATTAATTTAAATTTGTTTCTAATAGAATAGAATTTCAACATTTTTCTGCATTTTTCAGATATAATTTTGTAGAAAAAGAATTTGAAATGTTACGAAAGAAAAAAATTTCAGGAAAAAATTTTCATTTAACGATAACAATCGATACAAAACCGGCACAGATAGCAATCGTTGGTAAAGCAATCAAAGTTACCGTTGATGGGCCGCGTGATTCTCGAACAAATAAGCGTACGGGTGAAATTCCATTCTTTCTCTTTCTTACCATAATTATCCCTCTGTCTCTCTCTTTTTTGTTTATTTTCAAATTTGAAAATTTATTTAAATTTAACAAAGAGTGTATTAATTAAAAAATTTTTTATTGCAAAATTTTACAAGCATTTTTTATTTTTGATAAAACTTTGAATAAATTATAATATTTCAATTGTTTTACAACGAAAGAAATTGCAGCATTAACTCGCCGTATCAGTGCATCAGTTTCATCGGATAATTGTTCAGCTAACAGCAAAGTTCGCCGTCGGATTTCCATCGCAACCATTCCGAGACCGATCCCGACCCTAATACCACCAATTCCCGTTTTCCCTTCTTTATTTAATCCCTTTCCATTTATTCCAAATCCTCCGTTACCTCCACCAGTATCGTTGAACTTTCCTCATTCTCCTTTACTAAATCCCACTGCTGCTGTTGTTAGACAACCTCTTCCACCTGTTGTTACACCTTTACCGGCGGTTTTGACTCAAAGAACCCGACAGTTACCTCAGTCCAATGAACAGCCAATTGGAACAAGGACACGACGAAAAACAACGAAAATTTGGAAACCTTATGATATCAAATCATGAAATTGAAGTTAAAAATGTAAATTTAACATTTTCCAATTCAAAAATATACGTTCAACATGAATTTCTGACAAGTATTCATAATTATTTCTTAAGCATCACGTATTAACGTCATTTAATTCGTTTAACTTTTACACTCTGAAATAACCAATTAGTCAACTTTTTTTCTCTTTTGAACCACTGATTAATTTATTATGAAAGATAAAATTTTGTAATTAAATTTTAAGTATCAATAAAGTCAAAAGTTTTCCATGGTTATTTTGGCGAATTTTTTCACCAATCAAAAATTTTAAAAAAAATGAAGTGAGATAATTTATGCGAGAAATGCGCATATTTCGTTCCACATCACTGATAATTGACAGCTTTCGAGTAATGGCAAATGTAAAGAAATCATAATTATAATCCGTTAATTAGCTAATTATTGATTATATTGTTAGAAAAATGATAGGATGAATTTTTTATTCTCGCAAATAGCTTCAACCAACTGGTTAAGAATTGATAATATCAGGAGGAAAGGAGGAAAATTATGTACTTACATATTTATCAGAAAGTGATTGAATCAAATTCTTGTTGTGTACAAAAATTAATTTGTTGGTCTCATCATTTTATCACTGTTATCACAATTATAATTGTTAGTATAATATTAATTATATGCACGGTATGAATTGTTTATTTTTGATATTCTTGCGGGTAACAAAAAAAGTTATGAGTATCTTTTTAAATGATCCTTTTATCGCTCTTTTTTTCTTCAGTTCTCTCCATTTCTTTTTTTGCTATACGATAATTTATGAATAAAAATTGCTCGAAATTAATATATGCTATCGCATTCATTTCGTATCATAATGTTTTACCATTAAGTAGTAAATAACTTTCAGTAAAAGAAAAATTTATTTTGTTTAAGGAAAAAAAAACTATCAGTAAAGATTATATTCGAAATAAATTTGGTTATCATTTACAATATTCTTAAAATTAACTCCTTTCATTCATTAATTATCAACCAAATTTAAATATTAATTCTTTATGTACAGGATTTAACAGTTAAATTTTAACATTATTTATCGTTAGCTTTTCATTTTTCTTATCCCTGAATCTTTTTATCAATTCAGACCAATATTAGTAATTAATTTTTGTTTCATTTGGTTAAGTTTAATTAATCTCTATGGTAATTTTGTATCGTAGTTTGCTTAAAACTTCTAAACCAAATATTTTTATCATAACAATTAGCATATCATTCTTTCTTATTTTTTTTTTACATGTGAAGTGAAATAGTATGAAATCCGTTAATTTTATTCGTATATTCAATTTTAGTTAAATAAAAATGTAATTAAAGAAAATGGGAGTAGAGATATGGAGAGGAACAAAGAGGGAAGATAGAAAAGAAGGAAAGGAAGTGATGTTTAATTTAAAGATAAATGTAATTTCAAAGATAATGCATTGAAATGCACGCATGTACATGTACAGGAATGAAATAAAGATCAGTGATGCATTTTTGTTTGTAGCGAAATATACATCATCTCACATCATGTAATGATACCATTATCGATAACGATCTCCGTGTCGTGTCCTTGTTTGTTCAGTAGATTGTTACTGGCTGATAAAAACCGGTCAATCCCATTCATCATTATAACCATATCATTATCATCATCGTCATCACCATTATCAATATTGTCATCTTCGACACGAACATATTACTGTCATTGTTACTGTGTGATGGTGATAATGGTGATGATTTTAACCGACTCATCATCATTATTATTATTATTGCCATCCACAATAACAATTTTTCGATCATTATCATATCTAATACTCTTTTTTTGGGCGAAATTTATCATTCTTGCAATCTCTGTTTCGGTAAAAACGATTATAAGATTGTAAATATAAGAAAGAAGCACCAATCACTTTTTTTCTTTAATCAACCATTCAACAAATAATTCAATTTAATCAATAAGGATAAAGTAAGTTTTTACGAAATTTGTGAATTAAATAAATTTTTTGATTAATTAAATTTTTGAACCGGCAAATTTAGTTCCTTTTAATTATTAGACAAATTAATTACAATCAGGGATTTTTGGAAACAACTAACTGATCAAATTTAATGCATCTCAAAAGCAAACATATCAAGTAACAATATGGTTGTGGTTATATTTGACTGACTTCGTGCCACTTATGAAATAGAAAGAAAGGAAAAATGATTGTAACTGATATTTGGTTGACTTCATGCGACATTCGTTTTTTTCCGATTTGATCTTGAATTGCGAAGATTGAACAGTTCAAATGAAACCAAGAAGTGTAATTAATTAAGAAACGTATTTGACCGCAAGTGTCATCGTAATTGGAAGATAGTTATAACCCAAAGCAAGAATATGAATTTAATTGGTTATGTAACAATCATTAAGGTTGATATCTGAGTGATGTTCATTTATATCAATAAGATCATAAGATCTGTTGAATAGAGTTTAAAAAATATAACAAGCCAACGTTATCACGAATGATACGAGGAACTGATGAAACAGATAGAATATCGAAATATTGTGCAAAGAACTCTTGTCAGAATTCCAGGGAAATTTAGAATAAAATCAATTCTTAAAATCGTTACTTTCTTTTTCTTCATTTGAAATGTCTTGCAATCTTGACATTTAATATCTTCTTATCTGTAAAAGAAAAGCACAGTAAAGCAAGAAACACCATCACCATCAGCGAACTTTATGTGGAAACTTCTAAAATCAGAACATCAATTGATTGTATTGTTGCTTTCAATAGCAATAATATGGAAGCAGTATTGTGGATGCTAACAAGTAAACAATTTTGTATGATAAAAAATAATGTTAGTTAAACAACCGATAAAATAACAAACCAAAATAAACGATTTCTGTTAAAACATAGATAACTTGTTATGATACAATATCATTGGCTTATTGGACACGAAATTTGTCTCTCAATAAGTAAATAAATGTATTCACGATTTTGACTGGTAAAATATGCATTTACCATAGATGTAATACAACATTAATAAAAGAATGAAATCAAAATATGATTACTGTGTTGTTCAATTAATCAAAAACAGCGACTGTAGTAGACAATATGCAACTCTAACCTAAATTTTTCTGGCTCATGAATTTCTGGGAAAACTCCTCAGACAGAAGTACGATGATCATATTCCGACATGACTATATCATTCGACATGCTTAGGCTCTTTTACTCGTATTATAGCCTTATAACGAATCTAGAAATAGTATATTATAGATACAGCCAATCGAAATAACCAAACGGTCTGAAAATTTTAAAAATATGGTCCACAAAAAATAGAGCAGTCATAAAAATGAATCCCTAAACAATTTCTGGATATATCAAATATAATGCAACTACTCAAGAGAATCTAACCAGCTTGACGATAAAAGGAAGAATAGATCAAAGCTCAGGATAGTGACTGGCTTGTGAAGAATTCAGAATTATGCATTTAGAGGTAAAAAATAACTTTAAAATAACATTGTAATGAAAACAGTGGACTTCCAACATAATAACACTATACCAAAATTTCACACCATTCTATGTGGAAGAGTGATGGCTCATCATAATATTTGGCCTATTTTTCTTATCAGCAGAAAAATATTCGGACCGTTTTGCACGAGAAAGATGGAAACTTCACATAAATACATCATAGATAAATTGAAAAAAAGACGAAAGCGGCGTGGAGTTTCGGATTGACTGGGAGCTTGAAATCTTTCTTGAAGAAATAAGAAATAGCTACCTATTTTACAAAACCAATTAAAATTATTCATACTTTAAAAATATTATTATGAGAATGTTGCCAAATTCAAATTTTCCTGCTCAAAGAAAATCAAAACCACTGATACGGAAACACGAATGCTTGTGGATTAAGACATTCTTATAAATTAAATCATTAAAATAACAGTCCTTGTTAAGAGCATCGGGAAAGAAAGAAGAAAGAAGAAAAAAAATTAAGAAATGAAATTAGAATAAAAAAAAAAACGAAAAATTCAGACAATTGGAAAATTTTACAAATAGAGCTTTTAAAATTGTTAAAATTACAACATCAACATTAAAATTGAAAACATAACAAATTCCAGAAAGTTTTACATAATTACAGATAACAAATACACAATTAAAAAATTCGTTTCAAACTTTACATCAACTGGGACAAAACAAGCGTCCAACTCATTATGATGTATACTTTATGGAAAATTTCCATTCATAATAAACTGTCTTTCACTTATAATATATTCAGAAAAAGGCCTTACATTCAGAAGTCAAAGAAGGGAGGTATAAAATATGTCGGTACGTATAAATCCATCAGCATGTATTTAGCAAATTAAAACTTGCAAACTTACAACCCACACACAATGCTTTAGATACAATTTAAAAAAAAAAAGTAGTAACGAAAGATGTACCAAACAGTTATCCTACAATATGGATATAAATTTTCAACTCAATCTTAGATAGTGAATGCTTTCACAATGTAGTGGTTGAAACAGCTTCAGCGCCCGGAAAGCTTGATGATACAGATGTTGCAGATAACATTCCGTTAGCAATATTTTCCGTATGAAGAGGCGAGTCACTTGAAAAAATTAAAAGCATTTTTTTTTACTAACACATGTATAAATTATAAGCGAAATCCACATTAGCAGTGGGAAATGTTGTCCTTTAAAATAGATTTTCTTGGAACTTTTTTGAAAGAAATCAAAATAATATATTAAAAAAAAACGAGCACATATTCACTAATACTAATAAGAACAAATTTGTAACTATTTAAGCTAACTTCTGAATTTCTTACGACCTTTTATCAAATTAACAGTTTACCTGTGTCCATTTCGACTTCCAGAAGAGCTTGAACTAATGCGTGGAACGCGACGGAATGAATTTGAACTTCGAGCTTTCAACTTGCTTTCATGCGAAACGATGGAAGGTTGATTTGCAGGTGGCACCCATACCTAAAATGTAAATGCCATGCTGAGAAAAAGGTATTCAGGGTAATTTGTAGTGTAGATTCACGAACTCTTTTATAAGATTACATTGGAACATAGATTTAATTCAGAACACGACGATATCACTAAAAAAATTATTATTTGCAACTGACAAGGTAGATTTGCAGTGGCCTACTCTGTCAGTTGCTTCTGAATCTTATTCATAAAGTAGCGAAAGATTTAAGATTTAGCTTACCTGCACTTGCTTGAGAGGCTGGTTGGAATAAGTAGGCAGCATATATGTCGGCTGTCCAAATGCCAACTTCATGCTTGCAGGTTTGGTAATTTCTGCAATATGGTCCGGAACTGGAGATTGTATGTTCATCTGAATCCTGAAGTGGATACATCTGTTCCTACTTAAACTAAGAATTTCAGTTTTGGTTCTTGAATTTGCATTTGTCTCTAAGATCAACTGAATTTACATCACGAAACTCTCCCAAACAAATCGCCAACGGTGTCATTGAATTTCGGTGTCATTCATTTATACTAGCACAATCCAGCTCTACACCAAAGGCTGTCACGCTCTCTGTGCTGGAAACTTTTCGTTCCGACTGGATCCCGTTCCGGTAATTTCTTCAATAAATTCGTTTTCAGCATTCAATTATTGCTTAAAACTATAAAATATTCAATAGCATACCCAATCTCAGATGTAACAGTGCCAAGATACTGTTGCGATACAACAGTGCGCGGATGATACGAAAAAGTGCAATTAGCTGCACTATATGCGATGTAAGATTCCGACTGCACTGGTCGACGATGTGTGCGAATCATTGGTTTGTGGCCGCCATATGGACCAGTTAGGGCATGACGAACCTTAAGTCAGATTATTAAAATTATGAATGTGGATGAACAATATTTGAGTAGTATAATTCTTCAACTGATGAAGAGAATAAAAAGATGCGAGAAATTTTAATTTCCTTACCTCCCAACATTGCAGACAAAAGTACTTAAAACAGCTCTTTTCGCGGCAGAAATATGGACCTTGAACACATTCACACTGCGAGCATTTGGCATCCTCCAGAAATGGATCAATCTGTACTTTTTTAGTGAATTTCGAGGTATGAATTTCAAGGTAACCGGATTCAATCGCACGGAAGTAAGCTAACTGTGTTGAAAACGTGACTCGTGCACTGCCTGGACATGAATAAATGTAAACATGTGTGCATACATACTATATAAGCATAATAAGAACAAGCATATGCACACTGTTTCCATATTTATTGCATTCCTTAATGCCTACATTTACAAAATTCCTAACTTATCGATAAGCTTATTTGAATATTTATGACTTATTCTTATTTCTTCTTTTAATAATTCTAACAGATTCAGGTCATTTTTTCATGATGAGTTTACGAGATATGATTCTGCGGAGATACTTGCGAACACTATCAGTACAAGAATTTCAGATTAATGACATATTTTCCTAAAATTCTAAATAACTTACCTATAGGATACTTTTGACGATCTGTATCGATTCCAACAAAAAGTACATCACCATAAACATCTCTCATGATAGAAAATAAAACCTTAATATAAGTCGATAAAAAAGTGGGAAAGAATTCAACATGAGAAGTAACTAAATGCACAATAACAACCAGCGGTATAAGCAACAATGCTCCATTTCTTACTGTGACACGATTTTGCTAAACAGTTCACCTGAGCCGTAATCATGCCGTGCAACGCTCCAACGAATACTGTTTTCTTGAGTTCCAAAGGAATGTTCGGATTGAGAATATATGAGGCATCTGACACGACCCATGGAATAACTTGCACCTGTGTAAATGACATAAATATTTGAAAATTAGGAATAGTTAAGCAAACTTGTTCGCAAAAACTTCAGAGTACCTGTCTGATTTCTAATCCATTGGCTCGTCGTGCTGTCAATTTGAAATACCATTCACCAGCTGTTCCAAATTCCTGAGAGCAATCTTTCAACAGTTTCTTCACTGCCAAATCACTTTCGAAAATCATATACACATAACCGGTAATTTTAGCTCGCCGTTGATTTATGCGTGCATGACGCGACTCCTTGCTGGGCCATTCTACTCGGCACGAGCCATATTTAGAAAATGACTGGAAAGAATTTTTGAAAAATTAAAAAACTTCAGCAAATGTATTAAGAAGGCATGCCCGTGATTTTTGACCAAAACTTCTTACAATAATATTATTCGTTAAATTTTTAATCGCTTTATTGAGCCATCTCGCAGCACTATTCTTCTGTTTGATTTAGAGCTTTTAAGACAAGGATCTTATCCATTATGCACGCTACGTCATAAGCCATCTGATGAAATTTTGACAAAATAAAAGTAAACATTTTATATGAGAAGGATGTGAATCCGAATCTTTAATCGAAAAGAAAAATTTGTTGACAGATTGAATTTCAAGCAAGATAGCAACTATCTAATATCAAGAATACTTACGTCAAGAAGTGCAGATTCTGTAATATCCCACGGAACACCACCGATGAAAACTTTGCTAGAGAACACTGGATTACAGTAATTACGAGGTGGTAATTCACCTTTCCAATAGCAAGGCTTCTCATGTCTCATTTCGAAATCAACATTTCCTCCAGTTACCTGTGATCGTATCACGGATCCTGTCATCATCTTAAATGTAATAATTTGTCGTTGTAGAATATAAGTGAGCATTGAGTTAGACAAAACAAAAAGTTTCTGATCTTTCTGGCATCCTTACTTTGTCTGTTATGAAGGACTGAAACTTGTGGGTGCAAAAGCAAGATTTCTTTGTATTCAGATTTGTCATATATTAGAGAATCATTACGTATAGACTTGCATGCTTTAAAAATTACGTTTGTAATTGAACGTTCACTATTGATACTCTATTCTTAACAATAACATAGAAAATAAAACTCTCCAGCAATAACCTACTACGCCACTAAACTGAATTATAAAATTACTGTTGGCATTATAAATCAAATCATTATGTTAATAGTGATAAATAATCGTGAATGTTAACTTGTACATAAGTTGGTGAATATCCATTTTGTAGCATATGTGCTACAATTTGATGGTGGCATTGCTGATACTCATTGGCTCCCGTCATCACTGTTTGCCATGATTTTTGTATCGGATGACTGTCAATGATCATCGAAGTTAGTGGCTGCAAAATCGATAATCTTTCTAGAATTCATACTCATTATCTTCTCTTCCCTTTGAAAGGGAGAACTATTCTTTTCGCTGATATTAGTAAAATGAAGCTTTCAAATTTGATAGCATATCTGGAGATTCATGCTAGTACACTGACAGCATAATTATCCAAAAAAAAAACAAAACAAAATCATGAACGACAAATGATACCAAACACTAAACGTTGTTTTTAAAAGCTTAACGGAATCTTTTCGCAGCCTATATTAACCTTTGTTGGTCCTTTGTTGTCATTATCGTTCTTTGCTTGATAATCTAAATTCCCACTTTTTTTTGTTGCATTATTACTAATAATAGTTTTTATAATTGTGTCAGTAGTAATGGCAGCAGCACGGATCTTACACATGTCTTTACCGTCAGCCTTGCCGTT
This sequence comes from Acanthocheilonema viteae, assembly GCA_900537255.1. Classification (NCBI taxonomy): domain Eukaryota; kingdom Metazoa; phylum Nematoda; class Chromadorea; order Rhabditida; family Onchocercidae; genus Acanthocheilonema; species Acanthocheilonema viteae. The sequence continues at coordinate 16,619 of UPTC01000336.1, forward strand.
ATTACAATAGTTGTAATTCGTGCTCGGTATATTGTTATCATTTTGGTCGGTAAGACTGAGAGAATTCATTTCACTTCTATCTGCAAAATAAACACATCATTTTATGGATACATTACCATATTTTTTAAATATATTGCAATTAAACAGTTGAAATCATCTGAAATAGTTATTTGCCTAAACGCCCTCCTTTTTTGCACATTTTCAGTAAAATTCTTGTATGTTGCAGGAAATCATAACTTGAGAAAGCATTTAAAAAAACTAGGAGCTTCTAAACAGGCTTTCCAGTTCTTGAAAATTCCCTGCTCACCTTTTTTAGATGTAAAAATCTCTGCAGCGGTAGCAGCTGAACTTTTGCTTGTCGTTGCTTTCTCTTCTGGAAGCTTTACCTTATTCTGATCCTTCACGTGTAATTTGTCCATTATTCCAAAGAAAATAAAATCTTTTCTACTATTCAAATATGAAATGAGAGCATAAATCATGCTATTTAATAATTTAGCAAATAAAAAATAGTTTCAGAAGTTTAAATTAAATTTCAAAAGGCACTATTCAAAAGATTTTAAATTCAAAACTTTTAAATTTGCATTATGCTTTAAAACTTTCAAACGTGTGCTTTAGTTTTAAATACTGATTTCTTGCAAAATAATGTTCCTAATTCTTTAACAATTCAAAAAAAATTCTTGAAATGTTCCAAACATTTAAATATATTACCATTTTGTTGATATCATATATTAAAATAAAGATCAAAAAAGAAAAAACAGCACATCTACCGCTGATTAAGTCAATAGAGATATGTTAACTATATTAAATCATTTTTAATCCATTAAAGATTGATGACAGTTAATACAATCTAACAAAACAAACTACCTTAACATTCATATTAGTCCCATAGTCTGTCTAAATCGTCGTAATTCTGAATCTTTGATAAAATTGTTGAAGAGCTAAAAGAGATTAAAAGCAGTTTCAAATCCCTTTCCACTTCTAATTTCCCATGTTACTTCCAGTAATTTTTTCAGATAATTTAAGACGAAGTATGTGGACGGATTCTGAAGATTTTAATGGAATGTTTCCAAATTTATAAATAGAATGCAAACTACGCGTAATCAAACATAAATTAGGATTTGACAGGAAAATCTAGAAATTTTTGAACAACCTAAAAGATTAATATCTTCTAATAGGGACTAAAATTGGTCACCTTTTTTACAATACAGACTGATGTGTTTTATCTAACTTTCGATTTTTCAAGATTTTAAAATATTTCCAAAAAAAAGAAAATTTGTTGCGATTTCGAAGTCAAAAATTTAAAATCGGGAACTCTTAAATCCTTGAAACTCTATGTTCAAATTTATCAAAATATCCCTTATGCATTCCACTTACCAATCCGCTTTAGACTACTGAAAATTATCCGCGAATGAATGGATTTCTTTGACTGAATTTCCCAACCTACAGGTTGTATTATTCTTCTTTCCTTCTTTTCCTATTGTAACTAATTCAAATTGAAATTAAAACTTAAATTGGAAAGAGCACGGCAAAAATCAACCCAATTACAGAAGAAAAACGGCTGACTAATCGCAAGACTTCGGACTGCTACCACTGCTCGCTTGAAACTGTAGTCAGTCACGTACTCAAGTCCATTCCACCTTCGATCTTATCTGAAAATGGCGATTGTCACGCAACCCAATCCATTCCAAAGACAGCAATGCATCTATAAACTCTATTCACAGCAATCTCTCTGGTCGCCCTATAATTTGCCGTTCCGGTATTCGACTTGAATTCCAATTTCCTTTTTTAAAAATCAGTGCGATATTTGAAATCCATAGTTTAACATTCTAAACATGAGTTAAATCCCAATTTAGATTTGAAATGTGTTTGATGCAGAAATTTCGAAATGCTCCAAATTTTATTCAATATATGATAAAAATAATATGAAAACTATTTCATCACAAGAACACATACACATCAAAATGTAAATAATACGTCAAACAAAATAAAATTTAAGGAAGATCCGAAAATTAGAAATGTATATGATAGAAAAAGGTAGTAACTGTGAAATTTTGCAGTTCTGAAGTTGGAATGAAGCAAACTCCAGGAGTCTATATTGATCCACTTCATAACTACTTGCTTTATCATGGGCTTCGAAGGCAAGATAACTAAACACTGTGTGGAAATAAACTTCCGGAAAAATATTCTATATATTTGAAGATTCATATAATCATTTAACGAAACATGTTTCTTTTGTACATGTCCTTCCCTTCAGAAAAGTCACATATGGTCGCCGGAAAATTCTAATCAGGACAAATAATCTCTTTAACTTTTTTCTTTCGAAATAGAATACTAAATTTTTTGAATTTTGTAATTGTTATTTTCATATAAAAGAAAAAAAATTCTAACACAGCATACAAGATCTCCTGCAATTTTTGAGGCAACATCCTAAATATCCAAACGTCTTTCTTTTGTTATCTCAAAAATTCCTGGAACAAACAACACTCGAATTCCTCATAGTCCTTGTCTATTTGTCTTCATTCTATTAGTTAAAATATTGCAATGAAGGATAAAATCCCAAAATTATAACTAGTAACACCACCTAATTCTTATGTACACAACTAGAAATTATACATTCCTCTTTTTTTTACTACGTGTAAAACTGATTCAATATTCTTGGAAACAGATGAAGTAAAGAACACACATTGCAGGCAAATGATCCATTTTTTTGTTTTTTTTTTCCACCCACTTTCAGGATAACACAACAAGTATTAAGATATCATGCGCGTGACCAAATTGCGATATGAACCTTGATGAAAACCACCAGAAGCCAACTGCGGGATTGTTCGACCAGCGCTTTGCATTATCAGATTAATTGAATTTAACTCCTAAAGAGAAAGTATATTTTCGATTTCAAAATATTTGCCAAAATCTACTTTTTAATCTAATAAAAAAGAGGAACCCTTATTAAGTAGACAAATAAACATAACCAAGTATGTGACTGATTTTAAATCATCAAGATTATTCGGCCTAATTCAAAAAATAATTCTCATTGAACATAACTGCTCTTCGTCTTCTTTTCCATTGTAGCGTTCGTTTAAAATATGAGTACCTAACAACATATACATAAATTCATCATTCTGATTTTGATTAAAAACCTCTTTCTTAGTTGATTTGCAGCTAGCTATTGAAGTTTTATGACAAACATTAACTGTGAAACTGAAAAAATTTTTCGAACCTACTTTAACTGGTGTTTTATCAAAGACATATCTATATGGTCGTGACGGTGAGGATGGCAATGAAGAAGGCATTGGTGTAACGGTAATACGATCAGATACGCTCCTTTGAGGTGACAAGCGATTACACTGAACCACTGGAATTGATAACAGCGAAACACCATTCTATAAAACTGACATGATGATATATGAACTGGATTTTTATCTACTTACAGACTTATATATATATATATAAACTTAAATAAAAAGTCTTAATAGATCAGTTAGTGTGTAACCTCCGTAAATCCCGGTTGTAATTTCTGCACAAATGATTTCACACGAGCAATGAAAATATGATTGTAATATTTGATGAGATCAATGTATTCCACATTCTGGTGTTCTGGTGTTGCTGTGCCACTGCCTGTCACTACTCCCGAAACTGATGATTCAGAACGGAATTTGTCTCCTGATGCAGAACCAACAGAGTCGTGGGAAGCGCCATCATCCAAAATAATTGGCGGAGAACTGAATTTTTTTCATTCAATAATTTAAAAATTCATTAAATTTTGCAGCTAAATTCCTCCTACAATTTTTTTTTACTATTTTACTCAGAAATAAAAAATACATCGGTAGAAAATTTCAGAAAAGAATTTTCTCTTACCCTATAAAAAAGGACGATACTGAAATATTTTATAAATACTAAAATTTAACAAATTATATATGTTATCTAGAAGCTTACGAAATGCTTTCCACCATAACTCGTCGATATACACGTGAAGCAGCTTGTGGTTGATGGCGGTAATGGTACATAATGTCATGGAAAGAAATATTTTGCTGACCAATTTTTGCTACTACGTATAAACAACACATTAGATTCTGATCCAAATGCCTTCCAGCCATAAGAGACGTTTCCGTTCTTAATACATGCTCAAACAGAGTCCAAGCTCGCTGACGACCTTTTTCATCAAGACGTACTCGTTCACAAAGATCGCGCAAGCGAACTGCTGCCAAATAATACACCTAAATTATAGATGAAGAAATATAAAAACCCCATATTTTAAAAAAAAATTATCATCAATAACTTGACATCAACTTTAAAAAATTATCACCATTAACTTGACATTAACTTTAAAAAATTATCATCATCAATTTGACAAGGATTGATTTTTTCTCTACTTTCTGTTAATGGCATTACCAGGCTTTAAGATATGACTTTAAGATACAGATTGTTTTGAAGATATAAAATGCATAATGCTTTGCAAAGATCTGCTATCAATTTTAAAGATCTTTTATAAATTTAGTTAAACAGTAAGTTTTAAAATCAAACAAACATGCCTTGCGGAAAAATAACAATGTTGCAGATGATGGTGATGAACTTTCAGCATCCGTAACTCGCCGTTTTGCAGCAATACATGGTGAATCATCGTCATCAAATTCAAGTCGACGTTTTGCTATTTAGAAAAAATTATTTTATTAAATAAAATTAAACTATACAAATAAAAATAAAATCTCTAAACTCACCTAGTGGTTTGATGGGAGATACGGTATAACGCTGTGAAAGAGATGGCTGCCTCATAGAATAACCCTCTACGGCTTCCAATGACACCGCCTGACTTGATGGTACTCCATCTGCTCGTCGTTGTAAACTAGGCCATAATGGTGACTCTAAGCTCCAAGCAAACTCTTCCAACACACGTTCTTCGACCTGTAAACCAAGAATAAAACGAGATATAAAATAATTTTCGAGCTAAACAATATTACAGAAAAGATGTCCGGCTGAAGGAATTTCGGAAATTACTCAAATAGCAGACTGAGATATAAAAGACACAGTATTTCAAATAAGCCAATTTTCAAACAGCAAAAAAACAGAACTGAACTTCATGATATCGACTCAGTTGAAGTAATACGTAACGTATGTCTTACAGGATAAAAGTGACCTATAACATTAGATTTTTTAGGGGGTAACTTCAAACTATATGAAAATGTCTTTACACTTCGTACTGAAAACAATGATGAAAAATTTTAATATATGATAATTATAGCAAAGTGCGTACCTTATTGAGATGCTTAACCATTTCACGCGATAAAGAAGAATCCGCTCGGATAATTAGCTCAATAACTTTGTAAAAATGTATAGCCGATACTCGCATTATTTCCAGACTCCATGGAAATTCTCGCACACTTTCATACGTAAAAAGAACTAGTTGCAATGAACAGACATACAACGATTTTAAGAAATCCTCCCTGAGCAATACAGCCTATAATGCTATACTGTAAGTCTTGTTAACTTAATGTATGAAAAGCCACCAATTAGAAGAATCATCCCAATTAAAAAAAATTAGCTAACTATAGAAAATATATTTCACAAGCGGCAAACATAAACACTTATTCCAACAAAAAACATAAAAAAGCAACAAGACATAATATAAACCTTGCTTCAACCATAACTGTTATAACAGTTATCACGAGACCTATTTTAAGCAAACAAAGTTTCAACAAGAATGAATTTTACCAACTAAAATATTCATCTAATTTATCAGAACAAGATAAAGAACTCACGCTTAGTTTTATGATACTTCCATTTCCCAAACGATCTTTTTCTGAAAGAGCTATTTTATGCAAGAAACGAAAGAATAAGCATTCTACATTGCTTTTTCGAACTGCAAACATTTCGCGAAATGAAGTATCGTATTCAGCTCCATCTAATTGTCCTTCATTTTCTACTGCTTCTTCTAACCGTTCACTTAACTGAGAAACTGAAATAAACGTTTCAACTTATATCTCGCAGGAAATTTGATATTTGAAACAATTCCTAAACATTACATATTTGAACCAATCCAAATCTTAACAATCACTTTTTATCGTTATTCCAAAAATTTAAAAATAAAGTAATTTCAACTGCTTTAAAAACTAAAAATTATATTTACCAATATTCGTAACTTTCTCAAGCGGATCCTGGCAGCTGTGACATAAAATGCTCTCTACTTCAGCATCCAATCTTCTCCAATTATCTTGCAGCAACGATTCCAGTTTCGACGCATTATAAAGTGAAGCAGAAACCGGTGTAGCAGGACAATACTGAAAAGATGATGTAATGCAATAAAATGATCGCCAATAAAAGCGAACAATACAACATGCAAATAAAAAATAAAAATAATGAAAGCTCAAGCACCTTAAATAATATTTAAGCAAAAACGAAAACAATGAAACGAGTACCTGTTCAGCAGATATGACATATCCTCGACCACTCAGAGGTGTCTTTTGTTGTCTTTGATCCTGAAGTCGTTCCAAACAACTCTGAGTGCTTAAACGCAACAGCATGTCTGCATCAATAAGATTGTCACCATCTTCTGAACGTCGAAGACGCTGCACTGCACATTCTGAAATAAAAGGCTGAAATTTAAACACATCAAATAAGATTGAAAAAAATTTTTTCCATGATTATTACTGGCGTTACGGTAGTCAATTAACATTTTATGTTGATATGTTTTGAAGAAAACGAAAAAAACACAAAAAAAAACCTTGATCTCATCAAATTTTTCGTCTCTTAGCAAGATTAGAATGAATTATGGACAGCCTTAGTGATAAACAATCGTTACATTATTTATTACATATATACCAGAACTTCTGCTATATGTTTAAAATTTCTTTTCTTAGAGAAAACAAAATCATTCAAATGTTGATTTTATTTCTTTAATTTCAATTATGACTCAAAACCAGTGTTCTAAATTGAATTTTTTTTAAACTGTATACCATCATATGCTTCATCGAATACGACAGAAATATCTGCCGGCAAAAACATTCTTTCATCCATTTCCCCTCGTTTCACAATCAATTCCTCATACATATTATCCAATTTTTTCCTGCAAAAGAAATATGGGTATGAAAAAAACTTGAAAAGTAAATATGAATTTCATCTAATTCAGAAAGTTATATTCAGTTTATAAAGAAAAAAGTGAAGTGGTCCCTTACTTTTGATCTAAATTTCGGTTTGCACAAACCTCATTCTAAAACATTCTAGAATCATATTTCTGCTAAATACTTATTTATGAAGCATACATAAATAATCTCTAAGTTTATAATATATTTGCAAAATATTTCAGTATATAATGACTTCACACTAATACAATTCTTCATTAAACAGTCCATACTTATTGATAAATTCGTTGGTGACGAAATTGGTCAAATCTTCTCCTGTTTCTATTATTTTCTCTTCTGACATTCTACGCATTCTGGGAAGCCAACAATGGACACGGAAGTGTTTTGCATCCAAAACAACGCCTTCAAAAATCTGACACAATGTTTCCAAAATCGAATCTTTTTCGGGCTGCATTTCAATAGCATTTACTAAAAAATTAAACAAAATCAATAAGCAATAATATAATTATTAATCATTCATCAAACTACTTGAGTATTATTCTTGAAATCAAAGGATAAATATAATCTCGTGTATATAAAGGACAACAATACATCTTAAAAGTGGATAGAGCATTAAAAGCAAGCAATTATAACCGAGATCATCAATACACAAAGACATCAAATCGTCAAAATTTCTCACAAAAAGCTTACTGAAATCGCCATCTAATAAACAAGCCAATTCGGAACGACGGAGATCTTGAAAGATGAAGTCAACCGTACAAAGCAAAAGATGAAAACTGTTCATCAAGTCATCACTGTTGAACTGCTCTGAAAAATTTTCTTTGGAAATATCGCAAAGCAAATTCAAATCTTGCTTATTCATTGTATAATTATGATTATTATTGCCTCGATTATATTATTAAAATCAAGTCGAATTTTATGAAAGCACTGCTACTAGTACTTCTGTTTAGAAAGAAACTGCCAAAAAATGCTAAATATTGATCCAATTTTCCAACCATGGATATTCAAACAGTTCAAAATATAAAAAGAAATCAAACGACAAATATTCGAATACTAACTTCGCATTACGACAAATAGTGTCCACAGTAAAGAAAACAGCTTTTTGCAATTGAGACCATTCATTTCATCATTATTATTACCGCGTGGTGGTGCAAATATCTTCCGGAAGATTGGTAATAATTTTTTGAAAACAACTGCTGCAACAGCAAGGGACGACTGCACTCGATTGATATGATCCTTTAAGCGCCGTGGCCCATTAATCATTTCCATCCATTTAGCAGCTTTGTCGAAGAATTCAAGCACACTACACATAATAAAACATTACAGAATTTGAGTATGATCTGATCTAAATCTCCGAATCAATTATACTGTACAGCATCCAGCAAAAAAATGAATAAATTTTTAACTGCTGAATCTATCAAAAAACCTTCTTCATTGTAGAACACATAAATTCTCAGCAAGACATTTCATATTTTTCTAATCACTATAACTGAGATAAAATGCGCTAATCGTTTTATGTTTGACATAATAAACTGAATAATTAATGTCATAAACGAATACATTGTTTAAAATAACCAATACCTGATTTTACAAATTTTGAGAAGTTCAGCCACCGAATACTTCTTCGATACCGCATGCTCAAGTGGAATCCCTTGCCACATTGAAAAATAAACAGCACAAGCATACCATGTAAACTGTTTCCCCTGTAAAAAAAAAATGTTCATTTAAGAAATTTGCAAAGAATTCTAAACATTCAAAATCATTGACAACCATTTCATGAATTCGTCAGCAACTGATAATGAAATGCACCTAACCGAAACCAAATTTTATGCGAATAAAACCAAATTAAATCAAATAGACATATTTCCTCGAAAGTGCTACAGAAATATTACATAGCGATCAAACCTCTAAGACGTATTGGTTTCTAATTGTATCGTACTGTTTCCAAGCTTTTTCGACGAAATCTTCGTCTATACCAGGATCCAACTGCTTGCAGATATTCAAGAATGCTGTTGCTGGCTCAGAATGTTGGTTGTCCGCTATTTCGCTTTGTCTCGTTGGTGATGATTTACTAGAAGGCTCACTTTTAGTATCAATATCTTCAGCCATATAGCAAACCCTGAAATTTTCACATGATTCACAACAATTACAATGGTCACGGTGAAAAATAATTGCAATTTTAAGAGCAACGTGTGGCCAGCGGAAGAAGAAAACAATATCCCGAACAAACAGCATATTCCGTCAACACACAACAAATGTCCCATCTGCGGTATGGAACTCACGGTTATTTTGAATACCGAAAGCAAATTTGAGTGAATTTTCAAGAGAGATAATAAAATGCCAGTGTGAATTCTTCAAACTAAAATTTTATTAACAGCCATAACTATCAGCTCAGTTGACGTCTCTGGAACCCGAGACCGAGATATAGCCAATACTTCTCAGGGTGAAACCGTCCGACCAACACGACACCCCAAAATTGAATACCGCAGCACTTTTCCCGGCGTCCGGTTGAAATACGCTATGCGATTGGATAACGAAATATCAATTTATTATACGGAACGAAATAGCGCGCTTTCTGTGGAAAATTTAAGATTGTAAAGAAGCAAGAGAGAATGATATTTGGGAGAAAGAGAGATTGCTAAGGATTGCAAAGCAGAATGACATTAGGAGAGCAAAGAATGACGTTTGATAATTACAGATGTGAAAGATGGATTGTAGTGGGAGAGCGGGATAGAACGAAAAGCTTTTTGATATAGTATGTAATGCAAGGTTAGAGATAGATAGAATTAATGAATAACACGGATTTAATGTTGCAGCAGTGATAGAGAGCATGGTTTGGTAGAATTAATAAATGATATTTCTTCCATGAAGTTCGTGACAGTGTGGGTATTTGTTGATGTCTGACGTTTGAAAATCTTTGAATTTCGTAAAAAGTATAAGTGAGATTTGACGGATCGATGGAAAGTGTACTTAATGAATTCCCGCATATTTGGGAATTACATTCGGTACTGATACATTGTTATGCTGATCTGTGTCAGCATTTTCAATGTTAACAAATAATTTTTAAAAATATTTTTTATTTTTTTTTTACTTTTTCTTATTGAAATTTTTAAATACGAGAGGAAAGAATAAACGAATTGAATTCAGGTGTCTAAACATGCATTTTATGATGTTTTTAATGCACGCTTATGTTGTCACCATTCTTCTTTCCTTTTTGAATTTGATAAATTCTAGTTTTTGCTTTCCTGTACGATAAATATATGTTGTCAGAACTAATTTATGAATGGCTGTTGGAGTTAAACGGAGTTAACTTAGTTTGATTAATAAACTATACTGCTTAAATTAAATTGAGCTGAAATTAGCTCATCAGAGTTAAGCTAAGTTACTAAATTCGGTTGGATGGAAATTAATAGGATTTATTTGGTTATTTGATTACAGTTCGGTTGAACTAACTGTAATCAGGTTAGATTAAATCGAAATTTATTGATTCAAATCATTTCATGTTTACCGTGCAATATAATCTGATTTTCTCTTGCTTATTCTCAGGAGAACGACTCAAAATGTTAATCAATTCATCACAGATTCTATTATTTTACCAAACAAATGTTTGATGTTATAAAATTCGAAATATTCTAAGTGGACAAACTGCTATAGCCGATCCTAGTTATGTTAGCTCAAGATTTCCTGAAGAAGGATGATCGTGGCTTTCTATCAACTTCTTCCAAGTAAGTTAATGTAATTTAAATGTTAGGCATATGAAAGGCAATTTCTTGAAGAAATTATTATACAACGATGTTTAGCTGAGTTTTTTGAAAATTTATTTTGTTTCGATCTTTTTTAATGTTGTTTTGACTTTTTCTTTTTTGTTTACTTGACTAATTTATTGGTTTTGATTGTTTTAATTTTATTTAACTGTTTTTCTTTTAAGCATTTGAAATTGATAATTACGGTTGTAGTGGTTTGGCTGACAAGAATAATTCATAATAAATGATATAGAGTGGTAAATGGTGTGAAATCGTCTAGAAATTATGCCGTTGAAAATACCACCTAGATTTTACTTGCAAAATTATTGAAACCACTTGCCAGATGTAATAATTTGTTAGGAAATTTATACCTGATAACTATCTGTATTTTATAACAATCAATTTATCAATCCTTACGTTGCTCAAAATATTGATTTTTGATATTAAGTTATAGAAGTGGCGATCAAAGACATGAATTATTGATTTCTTTATTTTATATTGGACAACAGTGACATTTGGTAATAGTTTGATTTACTTGGTATATTGTAGGTCAGCATTTTACTTCGGTCTATTAGTAATTGTCAAATTTCTCCGCTGCATTGGAATATTTATTATTGATATATTAGCTAAGCAAGTTCACGTTGTTGGACTGCTTTGGCTTTTTAAATTGGTGTAAGTTCCTTTTTGTTCATTAAAAAATCATGGCGCTTTGCTTGACTTATTATGAGCTGTTTTCCTGTTATCGCTAGGAATTTTAATTATTAACAGAACGATATATTATCTTTCCTATCTGTTAATAATTAAAATTGAGCAGATTGCTTGCTTGATTTACATTTGCATCAAAATTATGAAGTTATTTTAGTGCTTCATGCATTCTCATTCCGTTTCAAAAGCCATTCAACAATGGGAAACCGTTGAGAAGGGTTTTGGTAAGTCTTACTTCGAAATTTTCATTCAACATAAATCGCGATCTGGATGTACCGACGTTTTGCATATATAGATAATTTCACATTCTTAAATGTTTCATTTTATATTGACCTAAAACACCTATATATAAAGTTATGGAAATTAATTTTCTTACTGCAGGGCATCAGGATAGCACAGTTAGCATTGTGGAATTGCTTAATTGAAGTAATATGGTTCTATGGTATTACTTTTTGTGGACCTTTAAGGTATTATAGTTTTCATCACAACTGTGACATTTTTTTTAACGTGTAATAATATCTAGAAGAATGTATAAGTGAGAATGAGAAATTATAATATATGAAATAGTAAGCTTAAGAAAAGGATATGATTTTTGCGAAATTCAGAATTTTTGATCTATTTAACCAAAAAATGCAGTGAATGCGGAATTTTTAATGATAGGAACACATGAATGAATACAAAGATGAATGTTTCGAGTCAAATTTCTGTATATATTATATATTTCCAGATCCATATTGATATTTGAACAAAGTCCATCCGTTATAATGGTTGCTTTGTTAACTTTATTGAAGGGAAGCAATTCATCATCAAAAACTCGTGGAGTGATTGCACTCTTATTGGGTTATCTTTCCTTGATTTTGATGGATAGCGATGCTACTGTCGAGGCAGATCATAGTACATTTTATTTCACTGCGAATTTTATAATTTTAATTTTGTGCTCCGTTGAAGGATTCTTTACTTTTAATCAATGTAATTAGAATTTCATTAAATTTTGCATAATTTGTAATCCGTGTGGTGAATTACAACTGATAGAGTATGTTGAAACCGTTGTTTCAACTTTGAAATCGTT